>CAODLS010434714.1:0-22420 GCA_948243855.1 Flueggea neowawraea | reverse complement strand
TCTCATTTTCTCTCTCCTCCTTCTCTCTCTGTATGTGTACGCAAGTGTGCATTATTATTTCTCTATCTAAATCACGCGCATCCTTCACTCCCTCATTGCCACTTTTCACGACTCTCACTTAGGGATGCGAGCAAAACACAGGAGTGAATTTGGTTGATTTGGGTATGTGACTATCCGAAATATGTAGGGTTAAGTACTTAAGGGTGGGTTGAGTTTATAATGTAATATATATGTATGATGGATTTGGGTGGTAGTTTAGTAAGTTGATTTAAGGAGTGGTTTGATAAAGTTTTAACACCAATTGTATGTTTTCTTTTTTCTAGTGGGAGGAGGGGGGAATGGGGTGATTTACTAAGTTGGTTCAGAAATGGTTTGTTTGGGGATATTTGTTTGGAGTAAATTGCCATTGCATAAAGGCACTACTTCCATAAAAAACCTACTCTATTTTGTTTACTATACCATCAACTTTTGCAATATATTCCTATTGAATCTACTTCAAATAAACACACTCTTTAAATTGATTTTATTTGTGAAGGTAAGTTGGTATGTTCGCACTCTTTATTAAATTTTACTAATGTGTTAAAAGTTTAGGGAAAAGAAGGGTCGATTCCAAAACTATAAAGACCCAATTAAACAGTACATTAAAACACAAGCACTACCCGTGAATTAACCCTTGAAATATCCATTAATGCTTAAATTATTATATAATAAAATTTAAAAGAATCTGCAGATGTTTATTAAAAGTAGGTTGTATGAAATTTAGCAAATTTGACAAATTTCATTGCAAACAATAGTGTAACACGTTATTTAAAAACTTAAATTTCATAGATTGCGCTATTTTTCATTTAAAAAAAAAAACCCTTTTGCCAACTATCCAAATCGATATGTGCACAAATAAATAATTATATACAAATAAATAATTGTATACAAAAAAAGACTTGCGTTGAATATTCAACCTTATTTAGGGTCCCATTCTCATCCAAACTTATTAAAAAAAAGGAAAGGAAAAAAAAATCTAGAAGCCAACAAATGATTCTACTCTGGCATCAACACAGGTTAGGTATCACAACACAACTGTGTATTCCCTAGACAAGCCATCCCCATCCTTCCAGCCCAGTTAAGTCCAGGAGTTCCTTTCCCTCTTTGTCCCTATATCCCCGCATTTCCATCTAACCGTTCCCGCACCTCTCTCTCTCTCTACAACAGAGATCCTCCTCCCTCCCTCTCTCTCCACAACACAATCCTCCTCCTCTTTTTCATGTAACATTTTTATTCCTACTTTCTGCATTGATTCCCTTTTCACTGATTCCTTCACTTTATTGTCTCTTTTGTGTTTCTATTTGTGGTGCAGATCTCGCAGAGCAATGTCTAAAGCCGGCGCATTGGATCTCGCCTCCGGCCTCGGCGGCGACATCGACAAGAGCGATGTTCTCTCCGCCGTCGATAAGTATTTTTCTTACTCTTTTTTACTACTTTTTCTTCAATTTCTTTCTATAATGCTGTCCTCTTAGTTTCATGCGTCACCTTCCGCTTGAGTCATGATTCTCCGTCGGTCTCTTTGATAAAACATGCTACATTCGGAGCGTGTGTTTAAGTGCAGATGTATTAATTTTTTATTTTCGAGTTTGACGACAGCATTAATGGCTGTGACTGAATATACTCGCTTTGATTTGACGTTGTGTCAGTTGAAATCATAAATCTGTTATCAGTTCGTTTAGATGATTCGGAAAATAAAAAAAATAAAGATGCAATATGCTTTTATGCGAATTGACCATCATCGACTTAGCATTTATTTGTTAGTTCTGCCTCTGCACTGTCGTACAATTTACATCAGAATTTTTTTTGATAATTATGCATATTTTCATTTCGTTAACATTGGAAGGCGTTTGTTTTTTTTTTCTTCTAATTGTTTAGCTGTGTAATAATAGTGAGTGGCATTCACAATTTCTCGGAATTGGATGTGGATGCGTCACTGTTTGGATTTTTTCTCTTTCTGTTGACTGATGTTTGATTCCGTTTTCCTCATTTTAGTTTCTCTCTCTGGACGGCATGTTAGAGTAACTTGTTCTGTCCTCAGAGAAGACAAAAATTCGATTTAATTTTTTTAGTCCATGGTTTGTTGGACCATGTGTTTTTACTTGAAATTAATTTGTTTTTGTAGTGTAGTGGCTTGAATTATACATGAAGAACTATCCACGAATGCAATTTTTCCTAGAGTAATAATGCAATTGTGTAACTAATCTCTCATAGAAAAAAACCTAATCAATTTGAATTTTGCTCAATTTTACAATTTTTTTTATCTTGATCTAAATTTACTTCAAGATGCAGAAGTAAGTTTTTTTTTTATATATAATTTGAATTTGTTCTAAATGGCTTAGCTCAATTTTGCAGGTATGAGAAGTATCATTTCTTCTATGGAGGTGCAGAGGATGAGAGAAAAGCTAACTACACTGATATGGTAAGAGTGTAACTTATATATTTGTAAATCGACAGATAAATGATTATGCTTTGGTTCAATGGTGGTGTAATTTGACATTATTTTGCTGTTGGATTTCAGGTTAATAAATATTATGATCTTGTTACTAGCTTTTATGAGTTTGGGTGGGGGGAGTCTTTCCATTTTGCTCCCAGGTGCCTTCAGTTGCCTATTTTCTTACATTATTGTCAGGTTCTTCAGCGTAACTGCTCTGCAAACGCTACCTGTGGCTGTGTTTTAATGCTGACATTATTATTTGTTGTTTAAGATTTAAAGGGGAGTCTCTCAGAGAGAGTATTAAGCGACATGAACACTTTCTTGCCTTACAACTTGGTCTCAAACCTGGACAGAAGGTAAAATGGATGATGTCAAATAAATAGAAAATAATTTGAAGGAATTTCCCAGGTCAATTTGTCTGATTGGCAGCCTCATTCTTTTTTCTTGTTGAAATAGGTGTTGGATGTGGGATGTGGAATTGGCGGACCACTGAGGGAAATAGCTCGATTCAGGTCAGTGGCACATGTTTTTTGTTTACATATTACCAGAATTGTTGAGATTAGATACATACAGATTATAGGTAGGAAGAGTATATTATTGGGCAGCAATTTGTCTAATTCCTTTTGAGAAATTTTTAAATCAAAAGGCTCTGCGTGTCAAAATTTACTTTTTGCAGCTTAACATCAGTTACTGGTTTGAACAACAATGAATATCAGATAAGTAGGGGAAAGGTAAAATTCATGTCCTCTTTAGCTCTATAAATATCTAGAAAAAAGGAACTATAGTGTGAATGTTTTGCATTATCACAATTTTTCGTTGATATCATTATTTGTCCATTTATAAAATGGCATGGGAACTTACTATGTTTGTTGCTTTACAGGAATTAAATCGCATTGTGGGAGTGGATAAGACCTGTGATTTTGTGAAGGTTAGTTCTATTACCGTGAAGTTCATATTTCTTCTCCTCTTTCAAGCATTTAAGTTGTTCATGCTTATAATGAATTTTCATGGCACAGCATGTCATAAAATTTAACATACAGTGAGTTTATTTATAGTAATCCATAGTTGTTTGTTGTTATTGTTTCTTGATATTTGCAGGCTGACTTCATGAAAATGCCATTCCCTGAAAATAGTTTTGATGCAGTATATGCTATTGAAGCTACCTGTCATGCGCCAGATGCAGTATGTCTGTAGAAATTCTCTATGCTTTGATTTTCTTTATGCCTATGCATGTCGACTTGAAGTTATAGATATGTATAGCCGCAAATTTTCATACTTTCATCAGGCATAAAAGGTGAGTCTGTTTCTTTTGTAGTCTTTCTGATACTCTGTTTTTGTCTGAACAGTATGGATGCTACAAAGAGATTTACAGAGTGTTGAAGCCTGGACAATGCTTTGCTGCATATGAGTGGTGCATGACTTTCTCTTTTGATCCAAATAACCAAGAACACCAGAAGATTAAGGCTAGTTAATTAGAATTCAAATATAATCTTCTGTTTATATTCTAACTTATTTTTAAATGATCGTCAACATGGGGCATTTTTCACTTTTGCAGGCTGAGATAGAGATCGGTGACGGGCTGCCTGACATTAGATTGACTGGACAATGCATTGAAGCTCTAGAAAAGGCTGGTTTTGAGGTGAATTATGATTCGTTTTGGTCCATTCAGTAAATATTTTTTTATTGCTCATTAAAACTTGGAATTTGGTTTCAACTAAAGTGATAATCATCAATTTTTTCTGCGAAGGTCATATGGTCAAAGGATTTTGCAGTGGGTTCACCCATCCCATGGTACTTGCCTTTGGATAAAACTCACTTCTCACTAAGCAGCTTCCGTTTGACAGCTGTTGGGAGATTCATTACTAAAAACATGGTAAAGACTAGTAATTTTATCTTCATTTATTGATTTTTTGCAAAACTAGCTATATGGCTCAATATTCAAAGGGGCATCGCGTAAGAACTATATATGTGTTTTCGTATCTACTTATGAAATGTCAATCAATATTATTTGGCCATTGTAATGTTAACAGGTAACTGGTAATACTTTTCTTTGCAGGTCAAGGCCTTAGAATATGTAGGACTTGCCCCAAAGGGAAGCCAAAGGGTGCAAGATTTTCTGGAGAAAGCTGCAGAGGGATTAGTTGATGGAGGAAGGTTAGTCTTTGCCCTGGTGCCACATTCTTTGTTATATCATCCGTATATGTTTTCATGAATTGGCTGTCTTTTATTCCATCACGAACCTTTAAATCAAGAGACTCAATCCATTGTCAACTATATGGATTTTAAGTACCACCACGATATCATCTGCCATATACATGATTTTGTTTAGACAAAAACAGTTTGTAACAATGAAATTGCAAATTAGGGTGATATCAATGCAAATGATTTCTATTGTTTGATGATGTAATCACTAACAAAAATAGGTCGCCTTCAGATTTACAGGATGAACTAGTCCCATTTTTTGAGCTCTTGAGAAAGAAATGCTTTTATTACACTCAAAAAGTCGAATTCACATTCTTGTTTTTCTTTTTCATCAATAATGTTTTGTGCTTTTTGACTTGAAGACACTGATGATTATTGAATTTACCAGGAAGGAGATTTTCACACCAATGTTTTTCTTCGTGGCTCGGAAACCACTTGCTGCAGAGAGCCAGTAACTCTGAAAATTTCAAGATTGCTTTATTGACTGCTTTAATGGTTAAATTTTCCCAGTTTAGGGATATATGTTTGAGAATTGACCATGAGAATCCTAGGCAGCTTCTATATTTTGTCTTTAATTTGCCTTGGTTCGTCCTTTGCAAAATGCTTGTTCAACTTCAACTGCTCTATCTAATATTATCTAATTTCATATCTAATCTAATCTAAATAGACTATTAAGTTTTTGTCTTTTCCGGATTTTGCATCTCTGTCGACATTCATGCTGTTTTTGTCAGATTTTGTATTTATTTAATTGTCATTTGTGGCGTAATAATCATGTGAAATCATGTGGCCAACTGGTTGATGTGTTCTGATTCCGACTAGGATCTTGTTCAAGATCATTGACTTGGTCACGTTAATTCACAGAAAATAATCTTTTTTTCCTGAAATCAGAAAAAAAAATAAAATTGAAGTAAGATGTTGGACATAAACTTTTTGGATTTTTGGAAACACATTTTATCATATTTCAGTTCTTTTTTTTTCATAAAAGAAGTGTTTTCGTTGGTTTGTATAATATTTTACCTAACATAATTTTACCATTATAGACTCTTGTTTTCTGTTCTTTCATTTTTAACAGAAAAAACCAGTTGATCTATTCTCTACTTTTTGTTTCTTTATTCTTTTATAAGAAAAGAAAGAAGAAAATTATAATTAAAAACGGAACATTGTTTTTCAACAGAGGCATAATAGTGGTTTGTGTAGAGAGATTTTCTTCAGCGGTCGTGGGGAAATTCTTGTCTTGTGGTTTGTTATTCTGAAATACTGCATTCATGTCTTGTGTTCTGGGTGCACCACCAGTACTCTTGCGTAAATGAAAGGTGACATTCTGGGTCGGTGTATCTCTCACAAGAACTTAAGGTCTGAGATTAATAAATACAATTAGGTCTGCAGTCACTGAACAAGTAGGAAGTTAAGAATTAGATTCATGTACTGCTTTAAGAATCAAACAGGAAGAAATACAGTCAGGTCTTATATAGGTTTACTAAAGACAGTTAGATCTTATTGTCGCTTTAGGTCAGGCGTACCGCTGTTTACTCGCTTTAGCTCTGCAGAGGTACAACAAACTGTTATGCTGACCTCCCTGCAAACAATTTGCAAATTATCCAATTTTCTCAAGATAAAAAAAAAATCATAATGTTCCTATACCATCAGACAAAAATGCACACATTCGTCTCTTCTACAATATCTACAACTTACATTTAAACTAAAATAAACTCAAGTAAACAATCCTCCAACATGGTCGAAATGTTGGGAAATGACTGAGGATGATCCGGAAGCCAAGAATCTGAAAAAAACTAAATCAGAGGAGGGGTGAGTGGAAGCTAAAACTAGTATTTTTTTTTTCAGTCAAGACGAATTTGATCGGGACGTCCATTGGCAAAAAGAAGGGATACATTAGCTCGTTATTTAGTTTGAATTGGTGAAATGACGGAATCTATAAAAATTATTCAACAGGCTTTTGAAGGAATTCTGGGGGATCTTTTGAGAATTTAGAAACTTACTGCTTTGATAGAGAAAAGAATCCAGAGAGGAACGATTTTGAATATTGATTTATTAATAAAAAAAATTCTCCTACTTTTGAATTGCCAAAACAAGAACTTTTTATGTAAGAGTTGAAGCACCAAAGGTAGAATCAAAGTGGTTTTCCTTGGAGATGGAAAATTCGTCCACAAGGTTTAATCAATTTGCAAGTTTTTCCTCAATTAGTCGAAAGAAGAAAATTGGGTGATATTATGACAATACTAGATGACATAGATATCATTATGGTGCTAATGGACAGGCTGCCACTGCTGGTATTATTAGGAATGAGAATGGGGATTGGTTGAAAGGCTTTTGCATGAAGTTGGACAACTACAGTCCACTCAATGCGGAGTTGTGGGGCTTTACAAAGGTTTAGAACTGTCATGGCAATGGGACTTCAGGAAAATATGTGTGGAAAGTGATAACTTAATTGCAGTGAATATGATAAAGCGAAAGGAAATCTTCGCCAATCAACAGTGGGCGCTGGTGGATGCAATAAAGCGGCTTCTAAGGAGTGATTGGGAGGTGACAGTGAACCATATCTACAAGGAATCTAATGGGGCGGCTGATTCCCTTGCTAAGCAAGGACATCTTCGTCCTCGGGGACTTCATATTTTACTACATCCTCCAGCAGGATTGAGACACATACTGACAAAGGATAAAACAGGTATGTAGCGGGGTTAGTTTGTTTTGTTTTGCTCAGGTTGTTGTTTCTTGTTACTATATTGCATGTAACCGTAGTATTGCTCCGCTATAAGTAAAAATCATTAATAAAATTCATGAGGTACCATCTTTTTTTTTTTTAAAAAAAAAAGAAAACGATATCATTATAGGAGAGGTAGGTAATAAACGTACACAAAAAAATATTAAGCATATAGTTTTTATATTGAAAATATGTCAAAGGAAGACTTTATCTAAAATCCTTATTGTCTGAAAATCATAATTTTTTTTGAATAAAAAATCATAACTATATTTTAAACTTCAAAATTAACGAATAAGATGTAAACATAAAGTCTTCTTACAAATCTATAGTCAATGATCAATCTGAAATATCCACAAGCAAATTGTTTGTTCCTCAAACCATTTGAGAATTCGAATTAGTTGTGTAATCCCAACTGAAGCAATAGTGAATTTACCTGAGGGTGTCCTTTTCCATATGCATTCTTCTTGAGGAGCATTAGGGACCGGGTTTGGATGTTCTCAATCTTGTTGCAAATCTCAGGTGGAAGTAGTCGTTGAATCTTCACCCAATTCCAAGCCCCATCAATCACAAAATCTGAAAGTGTGGCCTCTGCATCTTCAATAACATTCGGCTGATTAATGGCATGGGGTAGAGGGCCAGTGTTTGCAATCCATTCATCAAGCCAGAATCGGATAGATTGCCCATTACCCATAAACCATTCAATGTTACTGCGAAGAGCATGGCTATTATCCACTACAGCTTTCCCAGTAGGGGTTAAACCTGATTTCTTAGAGTTCTCGAACTGTAATTTTTTTGTATTATTAGGTATTATTTTTGAAAAGTCGAGTCATAAGTGTAAAAACGAACCAAGTCGTGTTATTTAATGTTATTAAACCTTTTGCTGACACTAACCTTAGCACCTGATGCCGAGCAAAAAGTATTTAAACAGTTCATCATTACATCAATTTGATCAATAAACACCTCACCAAAAATAAAATCATCAGCAAAGAAAAGATGCGAGAACGCTGGACTATTTCTTCCCAAAGAAATGGATTTCCATCTTCGAGAGCCAACCGCATCTTTAATCAGATGGGCTAATCTCTCAATGCAAAGAGTAAATATATAAGGCGAAATGGTAGTCTGATACCTCTGGATGGAGGAAACTCTTGAGTTGACTCTCTGTCCCAAAGCACTTTAAGTCTAACAGTTGAAATACAATCCATTATAAGAGAAACCAAATTATTAGGAACACTTGTAACTGTTAGTGTTTCTCTGATGAAATCCCAGTCTAGTCGTTTATATACTTTTTCAAGATCAACCTTTATAGCTAGCATTTTTTTCTTTTCAGACTGAGTTCTCATCATGTGAATGACCTCCTAAGCAATAACGATGTTATCTATAATTTGCCTTGACTTGTTTGTAGGCGATTGACAAATAATATAGTCATCTAATTAAGCAGACTATTCGACAACTAATTTAATGAGAAGATTTAGTTGGCTAATCAGTTGGTTATTAGTCAGCTTATCAGCTGTCGATTAGACAACCAAGTTGACATTAACTTTCCCAAACTTGCAATTCACTAATTTGATTAAAAATTTGAGAAAATGACAAACATCTTAGCATATTAAAAATAAAAAATAATAATAAATGATTTTTTTTTTGAAATTAAAAAACAATAATGTGTTATGTCAAAAGGACTTGAATCTTTGAAACTCAATCTCTGATGCGTAGGGGGTGCCGGTGGAGGGTTGGAAATGGTGAGTCAATCGTGGGGGAAAGGGACGCGTGGTTGGGGGATGACCCAAACCCCTGTATCACGTCTGTTGTGCCAGAACAGTTATGCAATGTGCACGTTGCGGACTTCATCAAGGATGGGAGTTGGGATCGTGAGAGGGTGTTATCAAATTTCAATGAAAGGGATTGCAGACTAATTTTGGAAATCCCTCTTAGCTTGGGAGATAATTGTGATAAACTGTGCTGGAAGTTTGAAAGGAAAGGTGTTTTCTCTGTCAGATCCGCTTACAGAGCTCTGGTGGGCGAAATAAATGAATGTGATGAGGAGGAGCAGGGAATGTGGCGGCCTTTCTGGAAGCTGAAGCTGCCTGGCAACGTCCGAACATTGTATGGAGGGCTATAAAAGATGTTATTCCTTCCAAGGTACGGCTGACTGACAAATCAGTTGATCTTTGCACACCATGTGATATTTGTTGTTGGAGTATTGAAACTTCTATCCACTGCTTACGCGATTGTACTTTTGCTAGACTGGTGTAGATGCTCTCGGGCTTGAATATTAGTGGCTTTGTTGGGACGCTGAGTGGTTTAAATTTATTTGTAGTTGCTTCTCCCTGCCAAATTTGGAATGGTTTTGCTGGCTATGTTGGTCAATTTGGAGACATAGAAATGATGTCGTTTGGAAGGACAATTTCAGGAATCCGGATACCGTTGTTCGAATCTGTGAGTTGAGGAAAGCCGAATGGACCTCTGTTCATGGAGGCGCTGGTTCCCATAATGAGTTTGCTGGGGGTTTAAGGTCTGCTTCTTCCAAGGTTTGGTACCCTCCTGATGAAAATTCTTTCAAAATCAACACTGATGTTACATGCTCTCCGGATACAAGAATTACAAGTATGTGTGATGTTGTGAGGGATTCGCTTGGTAACATGTTGCTGTCCTCTCTAAGTGCTTACCTTACTTGGCGGAGCCTCTGATTGCTGAGACTTTATGTGTTAGGGAGGTCCTCTCATGCATTAAGAAGCTGAATTTAAGAAATATTATTATTGAATCTAATGCACTTCTTTCGGTGGAGGCCATCGACGGCAATTCATTGGATCACTCTTATTTTGGTCTACTGGTGGAGTATTGTAAGTTGCTGGTATCTTCCATAACTGCTGTTAGTGTTGTTTACACAAATAGATTGACAAATGTTTCAGCTCATAATCTTGCAAGGGCTGCTTCTTTATTGTCTGATTATTATGTTTGGAGTGGCCCTTTTGACTATGAATTATCTTCAGCTCTCTATGCTGCTCTTTTGAATTGAATGAATTTTTATTCCAGCTAAAAAAAAGGACTTGAATCTGCCAACTATATATAATGTTGACAAATAAACTCGCATTAAATGTTAACCTTATCAGTCCTTTGAATTTGTCAAATACAATGCTGGCAAATAAATACTGGCATTGAATAGCCACCCTAATTATTATGTCCACATTAATTATTCTCATCCAATAAATTAATCCATTCATGCATTAATCCAAGTTACCAATCCCTATTTCCTATCCTTTTCTTTAACTATCATATTTTTATATTTATCTATTAAATAGTCAAAAATTATTTAAATTATTTAAATTTAATTTAATAGTTCAAATTATATTATTTATTATTAATTTTTTTAATATATTGACGCATTTAAACTGTTAAATTAAATTTAAATAATCTAAAAAATTCTGAATTAGTGCTGATAATTTAGTAACATGGCTCAATATACTTAATCCACGTAAAAGCCCGTGATTTTCACCCATAAACACATATTGGATTTTAGATTTTAATTCAGAACACTGTGGGTATTTCGAATAAATGAAAAATTAGTGGTGATAATTTAGTAACACCTACAACTTCAGGAGGAAAGTCATGGCCAATCAATTTTGATTTTGTAGTGTAGTGGCTTGAATTATTCATTGTTCTGTAAAATATTTGTTTTTGCTTTTTTACTTGATAATTGTGCAGGTATGAGAAGTATCATGTCATCTATGGAGGCGTCGAGGAGGAGAGAAAAGCTATCTACAATGATATGCTAAGAGAGTAATTTATACATATGTAAATGAAGAGATAGCTCATTATGCTTCTTTTTTGGGGTTCTATGTTGGTGTAATTTGGCGTTATTCTGCTGTTGAATTTCAGGTTTACAAATATTATGATCATGCTACTAGCTTTTATGAGTATGGGTGCGGGGAGTCTTTTCATTCAGCTCCCCGGTACCTTCTTCAATTGTCTATTTCTTTCATTGTTGTCATTTTCTTCAGCATAACTGCACTGCAAATGCTACCTGTGGCTGTGTATTAATCCTGACATTATTACTTGTTTAAGATTTAAAGAGGAATCTTTCAGAGAGAGTATTAAGCGACATGAACACTTTCTTGCTTTACAACTTGGTCTCAAACCTGGACAGAAGGTAAAATGGCTGATTTCAAATAAAGAGAAACAATTTCTTGGCCTCATTTTTTTTCTTGTTGATATAGGTGTTGGATGTGGCATTGGTGGACCACTGAGGGAAATTGCTCGATTCAGGTCAGTATTACGTGTTTTTTCCTTACATATTACCAGAATCATATTGAGATTAGATGCATAAAGA
Organism: Flueggea neowawraea; assembly: GCA_948243855.1. Classification (NCBI taxonomy): domain Eukaryota; kingdom Viridiplantae; phylum Streptophyta; class Magnoliopsida; order Malpighiales; family Phyllanthaceae; genus Flueggea; species Flueggea neowawraea. The sequence continues at coordinate 10,702 of CAODLS010434714.1, read as the reverse complement.
TTATAGGCCTGACGCAGAATAAGAGTATATCATTTGGCGGCAATTTTTCTAGTTCCTTTCAAGTAACTTGTGTATCGAAAAGTTCTGAGCATCGAAATTTACTTTCTGCAGCTTAAAATCAGTTACTGGTTTGAACAACAATGAATATCAAATAACTAGAGGAAAGGTAAAATTCATGTCCTCTTTAGCTCTATGTTTATCTAGAAAGAAACCTGCAGTAGCCTGAATCTTTGGGACCATCACAATTTTCCATTGATTTTATTATCAATGAATTGATGAAATGGCTTTTGTGCTTACTGCATTTGTTGCTCCACAGGAATTAAATCGCATTGCAGGAGTGGACAAGACCTGCGACTTTGTGAAGGTTATCTCTACTATCATGAAGTTCTTATTTCTTGTCATCTTATGCCAGAGCGGAAGCAACAAAGTAATAGGAATATCTATTAAGGACTAAAAATATGAATGGAAAAACAACCCGCTCATTTTTTTGTTAAAAATGAATGGAAAAACAAGTCTTATTTTGTTTCTTCTTTCTTTGTTAAAAATGAGCGGACCGGATATGAACAACCAAGCTCTATGCAACACGGGCCCAAGTGACAACCGGATAAATCCGGACTTACGCTGCTCCCACGTCTCGAATCCGCGCTGTGAACTAAGGTCAGCATACCTGTTCCGCTCGGCCACCCTCGGGGCTGGATCGGTACATCTTTGACAATAACTTATCGGCTTCATACGTCCCTACATACGATGCTATTGTAGCCCATGCATCAGTTCCGACAATTAATTCTGTGTTCCATGGACCAGGTTTGAGTGTAATAGAACCCAATGTTTCGACTTGGACACTTACAGGATTAGTACGAAGTTAAGAATTAAATTCTCTACTGCTGTGACAATGAAACAGGAAGGAATACAGTTGGGTCATAGGGTTACCGTAGTTTTTTTAACTGGTGCATCTGTTTTTTTCTAAACTACTCTAAAACCCCCAACCCCAATGAGCTTCGACCCTGAGACCTCTCTCCAGATGGAGCTGATTGCCACTCAATCAGGCCACTTTGCTCAGGGTTACCATTGTTAAATGTATTGGATTTGTAATATTCTCAACTTACGGTCACTTTGATATGTTCATGTATGCTAAGTGTAATTAAGAGTTGAAGCATCGATGTTAGGGTTATTAATAATGTCAATAATAAGAAGTCGAAACCGAGGGTGAAACCTTGATAATTTTTTACACGTGTGACCTGCGTAATATACCTGATTATCTATATAAAATTGTCTTACTTTTTTAAAAAGACATATATATGCTTTTAACAAACATATTTTTAGGATTGTCCACACGTAGGTTGTACGTGAATGTTGTTTTTGTAAATATTTTGAAAAATTTTGTTACTAAATTATTATTTATTAAATAAATAGACATGTGACATATATAAAAAGTATGCAAAGTATAAAATACATAAATTTAAAATTACATAAAATTTTACATATGTACATGCGATGAACGCATTGTTCTTTTTTAATTCAATTTTCGTTCAACATTTAGCATATTGTGCTTTTCTATCAAAAGAAAAAAAAATAATATTATGTTATCAAACAAAAATAATAATCAAACCTAGAATTTAGGAAAAAATGTTTTAGATAAACAACAAAAGGTTTATACGAAACAATATATAAATAATTAAATAAAAAAATTTTACATAAAAATTAAAATATAATGTTAGATAAATAATAAAATATAAAAATAATTCTTAAAAGAGTTACATATTTTCCTTTAAGAGCATTTGTTATTGGAGCTCAGTTTTATTTTATAAATATAAAGTTCTCTTTATAAAAAAAATATTTGTAGAAAACATAACAAAATCCACACTTCACTAAAAAATGAAAAATTAGATTGAAACTACTTATGCTATGCACGATCATATTTAATTTTCTTGTTTAGGTGAAAATGATTGTTATTATTAAAAAATAAATAATAAAAAGTATACTTTAATTACCTTTTTAGTATATGTTTTAATACAAATTTTAGAGTCCCTACACACTCCATTGTGATGCACGTCTCATTTTCTTTTTTCATATACAGCTCTAGCTCTATTACTATTTTCATTTTCCATTTCCATTTAAGTAATGATAATTACTAATTAATAATAATGTGATCATTTACCTATCATATTTATTCAGGCATAATTTACATATTATGTTTATTCGGGTCTTATGTTACACCGTCACATTAGAGAATTTTGCTATTCTCTCTATATAGCTAATCAAACAACCTAGCTGGACTTTTTTTCCTACATTGTAAGTGTGGTCAAGATTTTGTTCATTTTTGTACTGAGAGGTTTAGGTGTCTTATGAGGTAGCCAATTGAAAATTTAAAGCATAAAATTGTATTTTCATATTCACATATCTTTTGCAAGTGATGAATACATATTTCCGGGCTAAACCTTCTCCATTTTCTTCAAGAATTATTATGTGAACAACACCGAGTGGATTAAATTTGCTATTACTTACATGTTTTTGTCCGAGGGAAGGAGAGAGAGAGAGAGAGAGAGAGAGTGATCAAAGCCACTCACATCATATTGTTAATGAATTTCCACAAATCAAACATGAATTCAAGTGCTATACTAAACCAAGCGGTGTAACAGAATCCAAGTACTTTCATGGATTGGAGATTGAAAATGTATAGAGTAACAAAAGATAGTAATAATAGGGCTGTATCAGAGACAAAAAATTGCTGCAAAAACAAACCTGTGGTAAGCTACTCTTATGGATTGTTGGCCGTTAATTTATTAAAAACATATTAGAGTTCTAAACAAACTTGGAAGTCATTTAAAATGAGATTCAAATGGATCATATCTATCGCAGGAAAGATCGCATTCGGAGATAATATTTTTTTAAAATTAATTATCAAAAAAGTTATTTGAAATCAGATAAGTTTTAGAGTTCAAAAACAAATTGATTAAAATAATTTAATTTAGTTTCAAAATAAGCCAATCAGATAAGATTTACAGAAATTATTAGTAGAAATTATGTAATCAAGACATGTGGCAATAATGAAGGAAAATGTATAGAGTTATATATATATAATATCATATGTGCATCCATGGCTCTATACAGTGAAATATTGTGTACGTGTATATTCTTATTTTAGCGTTAAAGTCATTGGTTCTGCTAATCCTAAATAGATTTTCCGTGTCAAAGGATAGAAGTTCAAATTCCAGATATAATATTTGTTAAAATTGAAAATAATGTTAATACTCTAATCTCATATAGAATTTCATATAAAAAAAATAGAACAACTATGTTTTCATTTTAATACCACTAAATCACAAGTTTAGTCAACATTGAAGGTGGAAACATTTTCAGAAACAGTCAATAACGATCATTTATGTTTGTTGAGTTGAATGATCGATTTAGATTGCATCGATCAGAAGTTGGCTTCGACAATATCTTCCATGAACTCTTTTGGTGCTGCAAAACAACTAAAAAACCAATACAATTTAGTCCTTTCTAATCATTAGAATGATTCTGAATGCTAGTAGTTAAAATCTACTAATAGATTTGTAGTTTAGTAATAATGGAGTCATCTTCTTATCGAGTTTGAAAATTTGATTCTTGGTAATGGAAAAAATCAAGTCTAGAAAAGTATAAGTGGTGATAGTTGGAAAACAAATGAGTTCATAGTTGTTGTCAGAGCATGTTAAAAAAGAGTAGACAGCTTGACATTTTCATCATGCAGGAGTATGAAAGAAGAGTAAGAACCTATACATTCTATGCCAGTGAAGAGATTGAACTAGCCAATAGCGTGTCTAAGGAACATTTCCACTCCACCCACCACCATTGCTCCTGCAGTCTCAGCATCTTTTAAGAGTCTTGTCGTTCTCAGCGTATAGACAGCATCAAACACCAGCTGGTACTTCCACAACGTATTCTTTTCGACAATCAAACAGGAGGTTTTAATAATCAGGTTATGATGAAAGTTTCAACATGGTTGTGAAGGTAGTATAATAGCAAACTCTGCGACAGGGATTCTTTCTGTATTTGGATACAGTTAAAAATGCAGAAAAAAAGATCATGTAGCTAAATACGTTGAAATAAAAATACCAAGAACTCATTGTCTGGCTCAAGATAACGCAGACAGCTAGCATCAAGACCTTGCTAATTGTGTTGCACTGAAGAGGTAAGGGAGATATTACCAGCACCATATATGTACTACATATCTTATTTGATTTGATTTGATTTTTGATAATAACAGAACCGTTTCTATTTTTATATCTTATCGTGAGCATTTCAAATAAATATTGTACCAGACTACGATTTTACTATATGTTTAGTAATTAATTATATTGTGTCAGATTATTTTAATTTTGAATTATGTATTTGATTTTTTAAATCCGATGATGATGATTGATTTAAAATATGATAATTTGTATTGGAAAATTTATGGAGCCAACCACTTGAAACTTGAAAGGCACACATGTCAGACAAACATAAAGTCATTTGTCACAATATGGATGATTTTACTATAGGTGTTTAGTAATTAGTTATATGAAGAGTGATATAAAAAATGAGTTGAAGTTAAATTTTAGTGGTTAACTCTTTATAATAAAGAAGATTGTCAATTTAAAGAAAGTATTGAAGCAACTAATTTAATTAGAAGATTTAGTCGACTAATCAATAGATTATTAATCAGTTTACCAGCAGCCAATTAGACAGTCAAATTGAAACCGAGGCCCGATAGCCCAATTGATAGGGCACCTCCCTGTTAACGCCTGAGTCCAAGTTTCGACCTGAACGACACACATGTATATGTTATACCTCTCCGTATTGGATTGAGACTAAAAAAAAAAGACAGCCAAGTTGACATTAACTCTCCCAAAACTGGCCATGCAATAATTTGATTAAAACTTTGAGAAAATGACACCTCATTTGAGCATTGATAATAATTTATACAAACATATTAGCATATTAAAAAAAATAATAAGAACTGATATTTTTTGAAATTTAAAAGCAATAATGTGCTTTATCAAAAGGACTTGAATCTGCCAACTAACTACGTGTTTACGAATAAACTCTCATTAAATGTTAACCATATCATGTCCTTTGAATTTTGCCTAATAGAACGTTGGCAAATAAAAACTGGCATTGAATAGCCACCGTAATTATTAGGTGCCCATTAATTATTCTCATCCACAAATTATTCCACTCATGCATTAATCCAAGTTGGAAATCCCTATATATATAATGCTCCGCATTCCCATTTCTCTGTCTTAACAACAAGATTGCCCCGCTCTTCTCAACACAATCATGTAACATTTTTATTCGTACTTTCGCATTGATTCTCTTCAAAAAGCTTTCTTTCCACTGATTCCGTCACTTTATTTTACTTGTTTTGATTTCTTTTTGTGGTGCAGATCTCGCGGTCATGTCTAAAGCCGGCGCATTGGATCTCGCCTCCCGCATCGGCGGCAAGATCGACAAAAGCGATGTTCTCTCCGCCGTCGATAAGTATTTTTCTACTGAGCTAGAGAGGGAAAGAGAGTTTTAGAGAGAGTGACAAATTTCACTAATGTTCTGGATGCCTAATACATGACTACTAAACTCCTTATATACTGATCCTAACCACAATTCTTGAGATTTTCAAGTCGCAGTCTTGCCCAAAAAGTCGAGTATCTTCAAAAGTTTAAGATTCAGTCTTGCCCTATAAAAAAATAATAATTATAACTATCTAATTAATATCTCAAATAAACATCTATTTAGTTGAATTACTGATTCAACTTGGTTGTTGCTCATGTGATTGCGTTGAAATAGTAAAGTTAATACATGTAAAATAAATATCTATGAAGTATTGATTTAAATAAATCTAAGCTTAACATATAATATAGGTTAATTAATTTAAATGAACTATACGTAAAATATTCAAAATTTTTGGAATGAGCAGTTATCTTGTTAAAAAAAGTAATAGCTGATTATATATAAGTCAATAACTGATTATTATTTTGGTTTTTCAATAGGAGACAATGTAGTACAATTAGGAAAAATTCTTGGTCTAGTTATAGACGAAGAACCAGAAGTATTTGATATTTTAATTTCGGGCACGTTCAATTCGGATAAATAACCAACAGAACTTTTCGGTTCTAATACAATTTGGATCCATTATTCGGTTCAATTCATAAATTTCCAAGACTCATGACCCACCCTACCCTAACCACAATATTGATGTAGCAAACTTGTTTGACTAATAACAGACTACAACTCATGAAATAACGACAGAGCTTTTCAATTCTCACGAACGACATGCCGCAGGCCCTAAAAGTGTGGGTTCTTTTATTATTATTATTATTATTTTTTCAGTGTGTCTATGTATAAAATATTAATAAATGTTTAGTTAAAAACATTTTCATTATTTTTTAAAAAATTAAAAAAATATATAAAACATATTTAAATTGAAGAATAAAATTTTTTATTGTTTATTAATTTTTTTTGGCCGTGATTGGTTGTAGCATGTGTTTTTACTTACAAATTAATTTGGCCCAATATATGAATTACCCTGAAGTTGTAGACAATTCTAAATTATCGCCTTTAATTTTTTAAGTGTTCAAAATACTTTTTGATATTGATTAAAATCTATCGATTAAAGTCTTTATTATTGACATGATTTAATATACTAATCTAGGCAGAAGTGTGTGATTTTCACACATAAAACATGTTCGATTTTAAATTTTAATTCAGATGGATTAAGTTCCTACATATAAGCAGTTAGAGGTGATAACGTAGGAACATCTACAACTTCAGGAGGTAAGTCATCACTTTGGCCAATTAATTTTGATTTTGTAGCTCGTGGCTTGAATTATTCATTGTTCTGTAAAGTAATTGTTTTCGTGTTTTTACTTCAAAAATAATTTTTTGTGCAGGTATGAGAAGTATCATATCATCTATGGAGGCACCGAGGAAGAAAGAAAAGCTAACTACAATGATATGGTAAGAGAGTAATTTATGTATTTGTAGATGAAGAGATAGCCCATTATGCTTCTTTTTTGGGGTTCTATGTTTGTGTAATTTGGCATTATTGTGCTGTTGGATTTCAGGTTAACAAATATTATGATCTTGTTACTAGCTTTTACGAGTATGGGTGGGGGGAGTCTTTCCATACAGCTCCCCGGTACCTTCTTCAATTGACTATTTTCTTTTGTTGTTGTCGGTTTCTTCTGCATAACTGCTCTGCAAATGCTGCTGACATTATTACTTGTTGTTTAAGATTTAAAGAGGAGTCTTTCAGAGAGAGTATTAAGCGACATGAACACTTTCTTGCTTTACAACTTGGTCTCAAACCTGGACAGAAGGTAAAATGGCTGATGTCAAATAAAGAGAAATAATTTCTTGGCCTCATTTTTTTTCTTGTTGAAATAGGTGTTGGATGTGGGATGCGGCATTGGTGGACCACTGAGAGAAATTGCTCGATTCAGGTCAGTATTACGTGTTTTTTCCTTACATATTACCAGAATCATATTGAGATTAGATGCATACAGATTATAGGCCTGACGCAGAATAAGAGTATATCATTTGGCGGCAATTTTCCTAGTTCCTTTCAAGTAACTTGTGCATCGAAAAGTTCTGAGCATTAAAATTTACTTTCTGCAGCTTAACATCAGTTACTGGTTTGAACAACAATGAATATCAAATAACTAGAGGAAAGGTAAAATTCAAGTCCTCTTTAGCTCTATGTTTATCTAGAAAGAAACCTGCAGTAGTCTGAATCTGTGGCACCATCACAATTTTCCATTGATTTTATTATCAATGAATTCATAACAAGGCTTTTGTGCTTACTGCATTTGTTGCTCCACAGGAATTAAATCGCATTGCAGGAGTGGACAAGACCTGCGACTTTGTGAAGGTTATCTCTACTATCATGAAGTTCTTTTTTCTTGTCATCTTTTGCCATAGCGGAAGCAACAAAGTAATAGGAATATCTATTGAATATGTTGAATCGCGACATGAAAATCATAATCAACTTTTTATAAACCTGTTCATTCAGCAAAATACTAGATAAATAGGCATTAAAAAATTCCTTGATTCATAAAGGAATGCCGAAATTTGGGAAAGAAATAGTGCAAGCAACGAAAAATATAATTCAAAACATCAAGGTTCAATCCAATTAAACTGTGAGACTTTTTGTGTTTATTTGTTATTGAGTTCATTCGGGTATTCATTCAATTTCTATGTTTGACTTGTTCTTTTTATTACTGTGTTGATTTTTCAATTGGGCCCTTTGATTATTTGATAGAATAATATACTGCTAGATAGGATTGATAGTGTGTTTCTCATTAATTCTAGTATCAACAACGAATAACTTGTATGTTTGTGGTTGCACATCTTTCATGTTATGGAATTGAATAATCTAATTTAAATGATCTATGGTGTTTCTGATTTCACTGACTAGAATAAGGGTCTTTTTGGTTCTTATTGTTGCCATTAGATTAAATCTTGTTAGGACATTTCTTGGTAGTTATCTAGTTTGTAAGAAAAATAGTTTGTAGAGCGTCCCGGGGCTACCAAAAGTTAAGGGATTACTTACTTGAATGCATTATTGGCAACTATAATGCTACTACTTGAGTTTCTCAAATTTCTCCAAGAATGTACAAGCATCTCTTTGACCGCATCATATTTCAAGGTACAGCGTGTCGTAATATCAATCCATAGTTGTTTATTGTTTCTTGATATACGCAGGCTGACTTCATGAAAATGCCATTCCCTGAAAATAGTTTTGATGCTGTGTATGCTATTGAAGCCACCTGTCATGCGCCAGATGCTGTATGTACTATAGGTCAATTCCATGCATGTACTACAGATCAATTATATGTGCACTATAACTATATATGTCGTCTTGAAGTTATAGATCAATTACATGTATAATGCACAAAATTTTTATAATCTTATCAGACTGAAAAGGTGAGTCTGTTTCTTTCATTGGCTTTCTGACCTCTGTTTCATTCCTGGACAGTATGAATGCTACAAAGAGATTTACAGAGTATTGAAGCCTGGGCAACATTTTGCTGCATATGAGTGGTGCATGACCGACTCCTATGATCCAAATAACCAAAAACATCAAAAGATTAAAGTTAGTTAATTTAGAAGTCTGAATAGTTTTCTTTTTATAATTCTAATTTATTTTTAAACAATTGTCATGTCAACACATTTTCATTTTTGCAGGCTGAAATAGAGATTGGTAATGGCCTGCCCGCCATTAGATTGACTGGACAATGCATTGAAGCTCTAAAAAGCGCTGGTTTTGAGGTGAATTATAAATCTTTTTTGCTCATTAAAACATTAAATTTGTTATAAACTAAAGTGATATTTATCGTTGTTGCTGCGAAGGTCATATGGTCAAAAGATCTTGCAGTGGATTTTCCTATCCCATGGTACTTGCCTATGGATAAATCTCACTTCTCACTAAACAGCTTGCCTTCTACAACTGTAGGGAGATTCATCACTAAAAACGTGGTAAAGACTTGTAATTTTATCTTCATTTACTGATTATTCCTGCCAAAAAAAAAAGAAAGAAGGGCTATATTTGCTTAACATTAAAAGGTGCATTGCGTAAAAAACTATGCATGTGTTTCCTATCCACTTATGAAATGTCGATCAATATTATTTGATCAAAAGCTAACCGATAATACTTTTCTTTGTAGGTCAAGGCCCTAGAATTTGTAGGACTAGCCCCAAAGGGAAGTCACAGGGTGCAAAATTTTCTGGAGAAAGCTGCTGATGGATTAGTTGACGGAGGAAGGTTAGTCTTTGCCCTGGTGCATATTCTTTTTTATATCATCTGTATACATTTTCATGAACTGTATACAGATTTTACGTACTACCATCCTGGAATCATTTGCCATATACATGATTTCTCCGTAACGAAGCGTAGGTTTTGACAAAAATAGTTTGCAACAATAAAATTGCAAATTAGGGTGATATTGATGGAAAATGATTTCTTCTGTTTGATTATGTAATTGCTAACAAAAATAGGGGTCTCGCAGATTTACAGGAACAAACAAGTCCCAGTTTTCAGGCTCATGAGAAAGAAAAATGCTTCTATAACACTCAAAAACATTGAATTCACATTCTTTTTTTTTTTAATAATGTTTGGTGCTTTTCGTCTTGAATAACACCGACGAATATTGCACTTAACAGGAAGGAGATTTTCACAGCAACGTTTTTCTTCTTGGCTCGGAAACCACTTGCCACGGAGAACCAGTTTTTAGAGTAGATTGCATGACTGCTCTCCTTCGCAGAAGACAGACCAGCCCATAGCACAGAACTGAACGACAGTCTCTCATCATGGACGACAACGTGTTTTTCTGTTTGATTTTTGAATGTTGATTCGCTGTTGTCAGTTTGTTATTTTGCTATTTCTTAGGCTTTCTTCATGTAAAATCCATAGCTATAAATATTTGTCTTTCACGTTTTCAATAAGATGAACTGAACAATTTCATCTTCTCATGAGTGGCTATTTTAACACCAGTAACTCTGCATTTCAAGATTGCTTCATCGACTGTCTAAGAATTGGCTAGGAGAATCCTAGGCAGCTTTTATATTTTTAGTCCTTAATTTGCCTTGTCTTGTACTTTGCAAAATACATGTTCAACTTCAACTGCTCTTTCTACTATTATCTGATTTCGTATCTAATCTAACAGACAAGTGCTTTTTTCTCTTT
>CAODLS010434695.1:0-12981 GCA_948243855.1 Flueggea neowawraea | reverse complement strand
ATCACCCAATTAACATTTAAAACACAAAATTTATTTTTCCAACACTAAAATTTATTTTCCAAATTAATTAGAAAAATAACCAAAAATTAATCAAAAATACCATATATTACATATTATTTTCCAAATTAAATGGGAAAATTGTCCAAATTTTTTTTTGTCAAAATTCAAGATATTACAGAAGGTCTCCAAATGTAATCACCTCTGCATAAAATCAATCAAACTAAACAACAATCAATCAAATTAAATAAAATCAACCTGAACAAATTATGTTTAAAAGTGTTTTTTTACACTAAACAATAATAAAAGGACTTTTTGAAAATTTTGCAAAACTTAGGGAACTTTACATAAATTCCTAAATACTAAAACAACAATCATCCACTAGGGTTTTTTGAACCTTGGTTGTCACCCCGTGATTCATTCACCACCACTTCCTGTCGTCATTTTGTTGAAACTTGCACATCAACGAAGATAGAGACAAGAACAACTGCGACAACGAAGAGGAGAATGAAGTGAGAGAAGACATAGAAGAGAGAATAGAGAAGAGATGGAATGACGCAATGACGGACGAGAGAGGAGAGAGAATCAAAGGTGAAGAACGAGAGTGAACATGAGAAGAGATAGAACGAGGCGGACGAGAGAACCCACGAAGGCATACTAGAGGAGAGAGAGAGGCTGAAGGCAAATAGAAGCATAGAGAGAACAACAGAAAGAAAGAGAAAGAATGACACTATGATGAGAGAGAATGAGAATTGCGACGGAGGAGAAGAGGGAGGGAGGGTGGCGGACGAGAGAGCTATGGTTTCGATAAAGAGAGGGAAAAGAGAACCTATAGAGAAGAGAAGAGAGAGAGAGAGAGAGAAGAGAGAGTTTGGTCGATGAGAGAGAAATGAAGCAAAAAATGAAAGGCTAAAAGCACAAATTTTTGATGTTATATACCTAACAGATATGAAATTCTTCAAAATAAGTTTAAAACTGTGATATTTGTGAACAAAATTTTGAGCATGTTTTTATTTGTAAAAATTAAAATTGTGTGGATCAATTTATCAAATTTGATATTTTATTTGTCGCATTTGACATAATTAACTCTAAAATATATGATTTTTTTTACTCTAACCCCTAAGCAAACCATTCCTCTCTCATAATTTTGTACGGACCTAAAAGATTTTACACTCACGATGAGTTCTTCTCTCAAACTCTTCTTCTCAAGCCTTGATGGAATCTCTATTGCATATTTTTTTTCATTACTATTTCTTTAATTTGCCTATTCATGCATGTACACTTGTGTGTTACATCATCATTAATTTGCCCCTTCATATATGGTCCTTGTGTGTTGCTTTGTGGTTTCTTACCTGGTGTATCGTGATCCTTGATTGCATTAACAAGTTTTATGTTGTATCTTGCATTCTTACATATAGAACTTGAACAAATTTATTAGTAATAGAAAAGGATGAGGAAATTATTAGCGTCAATATTTTTTCTCACTAATTTTCTTGCCACTACAAATTAGAAAGAAATTCCTCCTTTGGCAAATTTTTTTTCTTGCCAATTTTTTCTCTAATGGAAATGGATGAGAAGACAAAAGAGATAGATGTTATAATGTCTCTCCCATTTCAATGATGTTTGAGTGTGTGTATGTTCAGGTTTGATGTTTGAACTCTTAATTGATGTTTTGGTTGATTTAAATTGATGGATTTAAGTTGGATTATGACCCATTGATCTTGTGGAGCGATTGAGCGATCAATTGAAGTGTTTCTGGGGACCCACGAATAGGAACACGGTCAAGCCTCTTGACCGTGTAATAAAGGCCAAGACAAGAACATAAACCCGTGTATGTGTCTTGCCTAAAGCTGCTCGTGTTTTTAATTTCTGGACTGTGTTTTGTAGAATTTGGGTGGAAACGCCCAAAACGCCATCATTTTGGCTTGCTTCATCTTTATAAACCCTAGCTCGCCTCCATTTTGGTCTCACCACTCCTCAAACACCTCCAGCCGCCCCCAAACCCTCCAAACTCACTCTTTTTTGCCTTTCCTTGTTGGATTTCAGATTCTTAAGGTAAGATTCACTTCCCCACTTGATTTTCTTGTCATTCTTCATGAGTTTTGGGTTGTTTTCGGAAAGAATGTGTAATGGGTTTGCATGGGTGTTGTATGTTCAAATTTGTGGTGGATTTGGGGACTAACTAGTAATTTGTCCCCATTTTGAAACGTTTGAGTATTTTGGGGAGTAACTCATAATTTTACGAGTTACGGACTAATTTTTAATTTATGAGTGTTTGAGGACTTATTGGAGATTTGGATTATTTAGAGGACTAGTTGGTAACTTGAGGATATTTTGGGGACTAAGTCATAATTTTTTGACATTTTGGGGACTAAATGGTAATTTTCCAAACTTCAGGGACTGATATGTAATTTTACACCGAGGTGAAATAATTGGATTATCATGTTAGACTTTGGGGCGAAATGGATTTTCGGTGTTTGTTGGAGTGTTTGGATTTGCATTTTCATTTGCACGTATTTCGGTATAGCCACAGTATCATGTCTGGTCTGTGTATGTATTGTCTGTTCCAGCTCTGTATGGTTTTTAAGGAGACCAATCATTTACAAATAGACCATGCTCGGGATTATTTATTCGGCATCCAGGTGAGTGTGGTAGCACCTTAGACACGTAGGTTGTGTCCTCTAAATTTCGTATATATTTTGTTGTACTGAACTTGACATGAAATTGGAATAATTAAATGATTGGAGTTCTTAAAATCTGATGTATGTGAAAGTCTCTGTTGTGAAAATTAAATTTTATTTGGGAATTTTGATGGTTTTTGCCGTTTTAATATTTATTATAATTTTGGTAACAAACATTATGTTATGATTTCAAGGTATATTCTGTAGAAATTATTCTTCCTTGATTTAAGAATATTTTGAGACAAATGATTTGTTCTAAAATAAATATATTTTCTATAGATTTTCTGTTCCAAAGTAAATAACAGGATTTTCTATAGTAAACATTTTGTTTGAAAGTGATTGTATTTTGGTATAAATACTCTGTTTAGTACTTTGAATATTTTGAATAAATATTTCAATTTATTTTTGGCAAAACATTCTGATATGGGACACCTAGTTATGGGGTACGTAACCTTTGATATATCAATGCTCTGTGAAGACCCTAGTTGCCAGGGTAAAAGGGTAATCGTGTATCCGGCCAGATACATGATATGTTATGTCTAGTAGCGAAGTCCGCAATACTATTCTGTACGTTATGTTCTGGTCCCATTAAGTTTTGAACTACTATTTGAAAAAAATTTTGAACTACACTTTTGAAATGTTTTGAAACTATTTCTGAAAGATATCTTGATATTTAACTCTGAAAATACTATGGTATTCAAATCTGAAAATAATTTAGAAATCATCTTGAAATAAATTGAGTATTTATCTCTGGAAATATTTGAGTATTATTCTTTGAAATACCTTCGAAAGTGAATATGAATTTTGGAAAAATATTTGAAAGGAAAAACTTTGGCTATTTTAGGATTTGAGAAAAAATTAAACATGTTATTTAATTTCTTCATCTAATAAATTTTGATATTTTTTTGTTGTCTGCTCTGTTTGCAAAAATAATTGCAAAGTGGATTTTGAACTAATTTATTTATAAATACGGGTGTATATAGATATATATATATATGATATTATTTGGATATATATACGTGCATGTGGTAGTTTTCAAAAACGTTTTTAAAACCCTTTTTGAGGAGTTTGTGCCACCCTATTGTGTTATCCGCTCACTAGGGAATCTTACCCCTTTTATTTTTCTTGTCGTTGTTCTACTTCACTTTTCATGTGATCTTGATAGTGGTCGTTTGGTTCTTCCGCACTCAGTGAGTGCCCGATTGTTCGGGCCGGGTTTCTATTATGTTAGTTGTGTTGGATCATGGGTGATCAACATTAATATCCTTTATGTTTTGATGATAAAAAAAATGGTATTTGATACTTTGGTGAAATTTGCAATCCAACAACGGCTCACTCAAGTAAACAACATGTCCACTCGAGTAACATTTAGCGCAACTTATTTCACTCGAGTAACACATTGACACTCACTCGAGTAATGCATCATAGAGGCTACTGGAGGCATTCGTCAATCGAGTAATAGGGAGATTCACTCGGGTAATCCATGTGCCATATCACTCGAGTAAGTAGGAAGCGTCACTCGAGTAAGAAAGAGTTCAATGTGATGTAGTTTTAACTGTCTCACTTGAGTAACAAGAAGTGTCACTCGAGTAATCAATGCATCAGATCACTCGAGTAAGCGAAAGGTGTTACTCAAGTAAATCATCAACCCAAAAAGTTGCAACAGACATAAATGCATTCCAAAGGTCATATTCTCACCATCAACGGTCATATTGAATGGAATGGCTATAAATACCCCAAGAGAATGTAGAAATGGTGTGGGAGAACATATGCAACCTTTGTGCTAATACTTCCATCAATTCCTCACTACAAAAACACAAAATCAAGTTAGAGATCAAGATTCAAGCATCAAATTTCATACAACCAAACTCTAGCATAGAGCTTCATCTTTTGTATCATTTTATATACACTTTGAGAGTGTGATTTAGGTTTGTTGTAAGCCTATAAAAAACAACATTGTAGAGGTTTGTTGTGAACCTAATTATAAAACAATATAGAGAAAGGTTTGTTGTGAACCTATAGAAAACAACCTTGTTGGCATTGGAGGTGTTGAGCCGGAATCAACCTCGTGTATTGACTTTGTTGGATTGAGCCGCAATCAATCATCGATAGTGAAAAGTCTAAGTGAGACTTAGGTAGTGGATGTAGACAAGGTTGGCCAAACCACTATAAATCCTTGTGTTGATCTCGTTCTTAATTTTTTCAGTCACTTCCGCTCTCCAAACTCAACCAAGGCATCCCTTGAAAAACTCTCCAACAAGTGGTATCAGAGCGGGTCTTCAACAAAAAGGCTTAATATCCTTGGAGCAAAGATCTGCATCAACAAAATGGATTTCATTTCTCCTATTGCAAGTGTTCCCAGTTCTTCTCCTAACTCCCCTCCTTACTTTGATGGTTCAAATTTTAATTCATGGAAGAAGAAAATGATTATCTTCCTTCAAGATTACAACATAAAGCTTTGGAAGGTGATTGTTCTTGGTCCAACTATTCTCAAGAATGAAGATGATACTATCAAGGAGTATAAAGACTTCAAAGATGAGGATTGGAAGGTTCTTAGTCTAAACTCAACAGCTACTCAATTATTATATTGTGCCTTGAGTCCGAAGAGTTCAATCGAATTTCATCTTATGAAAATACCAAAGAGATATGGAAAATGCTTGAGGTTACTCATGAAGGCACAACTCAAGTCAAAGAAACTAAGATCAATATGCTTCTTCATGACTATGAGTTGTTCATGATGAGAAAGGATGAAAGCATTAACAATATGCTTGATCGCTATGCAAAAATCACAAATGGTCTTGCTTTATTTGGAAAACCAATTTCTAGTAGTGATAAGATGAAGAAGATTTTGAGGTCTTTGCCACAAGAATGGAATGCAACAATTACGGCCATCATGGAATCCAAAGACTTAAACTCATTGGAGTTTAGTGCTTTAGTTGGATCTCTCCTAAATTATGAGATCATACTAAGGCCAATAGATGAAAGACCTAAGCATGGCAAGGCATTGAAAGCTTCTACTCATCTTCAATAAGATAAAAGTGAGGGAGAAACAAGCTTGGATGAAGAAGAGGATGAAGAGACAAAATACTTCTCCAAAAGGATAGCAACTTACAAAAAGTTGTTGAAAAATAAGAAGAATCAACAAAATGAGATGGAGAGATGGAAGGAGAAGAAGAAGAAGAAGAAGAAGAAGAAGAAGAAGAAGAAGAAGAAGAAGAAGAAGAAAAGAAGATGTCATAGTTCTTGTTCAAGAGACGATGGTGATCCATCGGCCAATGTATGCCTTTCGGTATATTAGGTACTCCTAATTCTCATTCTTTTACATTTCATGCAATTTTATTTCTTATTTGCTTATTGTTATTTGCATGATATTTTGAATGTGTTGATTTAAATATGTGCATTACTTTGAAACAAATAGGGGGAGAGACTATTTTATGTTATATGCACAAAATGTTTTTGAAATGGGGAGTGATGCTTGCTTAATTGATAAATCTTTTGATGATAACAAAAAAGGGGAGAGTGTTGAATATGTTTATGTTTATTTGAAAGGGTTAGAATTTTTTTTTACTCTTGCATGATGCTAACCAAATGACAATGATGAAATCCTTGATCAATGTTGTTGTTCTTGATGTAGCGCTTTAATTCTTCAAAGTTTTTTCATCCTAAAAAAGGGGGAGATTGTTGGATCATGAGTGATCAACATTAATATCCTTTATGTTTTGATGATGAACAAAACGGTGTTTGATACTTCGGTGAAATTTGCAATCTAGCAAAAGCTCACTCGAGTAAACAACATGTCCACTCGAGTAACATTTAGCCCAATTTATTTCACTTGAGTAACACATTGACACTCACCCGAGTAATGCATCATAGAGGCTACTAGAGGCATTCGTCACTCAAGTAATAGGGAGATTCACTCGAGTAATCCATGTGTCATATCACTCGAGTAAGCAGGAAGCGTCACTCGAGTAAGGAAGAGTTCAATGTGATGGGTTTTAATTGTCTCACTCGAGTAACAAGAATTGTCACTCGAGTAATCAATGCATCAGATCACTCGAGTAAGCGAAAGGTGTCACTCAAGTAAATCATCAACCCAGAAAGCTGTAACAGACAAAAATGCATTCCAACAGTCATATTCTCACCACCAACGGTCATATTGAATGGAATGGCTATAAATACTCCAAGAGAATATAGAAATGGTGTGGGAGAACATATGCAACCTTTGTGCTAATACTTCTATCAATTCCTCACTACAAAAAAACAAATCAAGCTAGAGATCAAGATTCAAGCGCCAAATTTCATACAACCAAACTCTAGCATAGAGCTCATCTTTTTTATCATTTTATATACACTTTAAGAGTGTGAGTTAGGTTTGTTGTAAGCCTATAGAAAACAACATTGTAGAGGTTTGTTGTGAACCTATTTATAAAACAACATAGAGAAAAGTTTGTTGTGAACCTATAGAAAACAACCTTGTTGGCATTGGAGGTGTTGAGCCGGAATCAACCTCATGTATTGGCCTTGTTGGATTGAGCCGCAATTAATCATCGATAGTGAAAAGCCTAAGTGAGACTTAGGTAGTGGATGTAGACAAGGTTGGCCAAACCACTATAAATCCTTGTGTCGATCTCGTTCTTAATTTTTTCAGTCGCTTCCGCTCTCCAAACTCAACCAAGGCATCCCCAGAAAAACTCTCCAACAAGTGGTATCAGAGCGGGTCTTCAACAAAAAGGCTTAATATCCTTGGAGCAAAGATCCACATCAACAAAATGGATTTCATTTCTCCTATTGCAAGTGTTCCCAGTTCTTCTCCTAACTCCCTTCCTTACTTTGATGGTTCAAATTTTAATTCATGGAAGAAGAAAATGATTATCTTCCTTCAAGATTACAACATAAAGCTTTGAAAGGTGATTGTTCTTGGTCCAACTATTCTCAAGAATGAAGATAATACTATCAAGGAGTATAAAGACTTCAAAGATGAAGATTGGAAGGTTCTTAGTCTAAACTCAAAGGCTACTCAACTATTATATTGTGCCTTGAGTCCCGAAGAGTTCAATCGAATTTCATCTTGTGAAAATACCAAAGAGATATGGAAAATGCTTGAGGTTACTCATGAAGGCACAACTCAAGTCAAAGAAACTCAAGGCATTGACCTTGTTAGATTGAGCCGCAATCAATCATCAATAGTGAAAAACCTAAATGAGACTTAGGTAGTGGATGTAGGCAAGGTTGACTGAACCACTATAAATCCTTGTGTCGATTTTGCTCTTAATTTTTTAAGTCACTTCCGCTCTCCAAACTCAACCAAGGCATCCCCGAGAAAATTCTCCAACAAGTTGCTCCACACCGGGTTGTGGGTTATGGACTTGTATTTGTTAAATGATGTTTAACGTATTTTATTTGAACTATTATTTAGTATTTTGATATTATAATTATATTTTAATAATATTTGAAAATGTTGTTTTCAAAAAACTTAACTCGCTAAACTGTTTTAATATGGTAAATAAGCCGACTAATAATATGAATCTGGGTAGTTTCTGTTCTCTGAGGCTTGTGCGAGTTGGATCGGACTTCCATAGATGGTTTGTCCGACTTGGGTCGTGACAGATGCACTGATGGAGTGAAGGAAAAAAGAGAAATCTAATTAAAATTCAAAAATTACACTCTCCTTACAATCGAGATCCTACATCATACATCTTTGCTACAACTAGGACTGACCTAAGTTGTCATATGAGAATTATACTGGATGAGTAATTAATATCAAAATGAAAATTTATAAGAACATTTAAGAAAGATGAATACTAGGTACTAGATTTTTATAAGAATATTTAGGAAAAAGAGGAATACTAATAACACCCACTTTGATCACTTTTAATAAGAAAAAAGATTTATCTCATTGTCATTAACAACAAATGATTATAATTGATGTGACATGGATAAAAAACCTATTAAGTTTATCAAAATACATCAGATCCGGTACAAAAACAATAAGCCTTATAAGGCAAAACTCATTTGAAAAAAAGCCTTTGTAATAGAAGGCATATTAAACACATGTGACAAAAAAAAGCATATAAGAAGGAAAAATGATAAGAGGATCTAATATTACATTTAATTTTGAATATACTTTATCCTATATCGACCTTATCAGGTTTCATTTCTCTCCTCTATAAATAAAGTCTTTGGTTTTCTAAATGGTCCATTTTGTTCACTAACACTGTGTTTGGAAGAGGGGTCGGAATAGATTAGATGTGTTAGTATTGGATTGGATTGGACTAGAATGTAATTGAATATTTTATAAAAAAAACTTTAGCTTATTTGGGATAAATGGATCATAAATGAAAGGTTAATAAACTATTGTGTTTGTTTAGAATAGATGTGTTATGATGGATTGCATGCTTGGCTTAAGGCACATGCCACGTGGAGCCTTATATTTTTTTATAAACTATATTCATAAAAAATATTATAAATGATTGAATTTATTTTCATACATAAATCAATGATTTTCTTTAAAAAATATTCAAGTAAAGAAAAAAAATATTATTTTTAAATTTAAATATTTTTATATCAAATATATATAGAGAAAATGATTATAAATGCATTTGAAAAATGATTTTGATAAATTTAACCTTGCAAGTGTTTTGTTTTTCATCATTATAACATCTGTGAAATTTTTTTAAAAGAAAAATGCATACATTGTTATGTTGATTTATACGGAACAAAAGTATAAATCCAAAACTATAATAAAAGAGTTAATTTATTCATTAGAAAATTGAAGTACTAACAAAAATTATATCTATATAAATCAAATAATCAAACTTTTGAGAGCATTTTCAAACAAATGTTTTAATCAATTTCAAATACATTTTAAAAAAAATAACAAAAATTAATTAAAATTTTCTAAATTTAAAATTAAATGAGTAAATCAAGTACATACGGAAGATTTTATCAATGTTTTGATTAAAAGTTAGAGTATTTTTTCATAAGATCAATTATAATTTTTGATGCCCCTTTTGTAAGCTCTCATATTTTTCCCTAATTTTAGACTCATTTTGTAAGTAGATAAATTTATTTTAAAAAAATATAATTCAATTTTTTTATTTTTTAAAATTTTCTAAAAGTGATCTTTATTGGCCCTAATCTTTAATTCTATATTTTTTTAGTATAATTGTTTTCTGTAATTAAAAACATTTATATACAAAAACAAATTCAATCATTTATAATATTTTATATATCACAAAAAAATATTAAATATTATTGCCTAGAGCCATAATTGGCCTTGGGACGGCCTTAATAGGTTGGATAATTATATTCTAATTTTTTCCCTACGATATTAGATATTACTAAAATATTGATCGGTGTAATACCCTATCGAATTCCGATAGGATCCCTGTAGCCTTCAGGTTGACTCTGTGGTTAGTCTCGGTGTTTGGTTAATTCCTAGAATGTTGGTGTTCATGGTCCTACGCTGGGAGTGCCTTAGAATTTAAGTTTTGATGTTTGGAGCAGGCTGAAGGCTTGCAACGTGCATTGTAGACCTACTACGCGTGTTGATGGCTTGCTAGGTTAGAGGATCAATTGGATTTCCTTATCTGCAAGCACGGTGAATGTTCTACGCACGTTGATAATTGTTTGGGTTTGGGAGTTTTGAATATGGGTTTAAGAGGTATTTTGTCTGTGCCAATAACGGACGTTGAACGTCTACAACGCGCGTTGATGCCATCTGTCTATATATACCCCTCATTCGCCTCTTCCGCCTCCATTCGGTTCTCACCCATTTTCTTACCAAAATCTTCCAAACTTGTCTGAATCGCTTCCCCGATGTTTGCGCATCACTTCTAGGCATCTGTTGAGTTCTTGTTTCTGTCAGTATGATCAGCCGCCAGCTAGTGGTGCTTGACCGATTGCTTGGACATTCAGGTGAGTGGATGACAGTTTGAAACACATAGGTTGTGTCTTCCAACTATATATATATATATATATTATTTTTGATGTGTTCAGATTATATTTCTGAAATTGGACTAATCTAAAAATTGGCTAATTTAATAACCTGATTATATGTTTATTAATTAGCTTACCATTTTTGAATTCATATATATTTATTATATATCTCTTACTGTTTTTGATATGATTTTATTGCATGACTATTGTTTTTTGATTTTAAGTTGCATATATATACTTGATACGGGACACATGTGCTACGTGGGATAAACGTAGCATTTGGTATACCAATGCACATTTATAGCCCAATTACCAAGGTTGATGGTAACTGTGTGTCCGGCCAGATACACGTACTTTTCGATTAATGGTTGAGTCCACAATCATCCATGTTATTGTTATTGATATAGTTCCCTATCACCAGTATTATGTTATTGTTATCGATAGTTTTGCAAAGGTTTTCTTGCATGATGTTTGCTTTGATTGTGGATGTTTGTGAAACAGTTTTTGAATCTATTATTTATATAATGTGTATATAATTATATATATATAATTATATCTGTATATACCTACATGTGGTGTTTTCTAACTATTTTCAAAACAGTCTTTATGAGGCATCCATGAGGCGTTCTGGAGTGTTTTCCCTCACTGGATTTGAACCCCTCCGATTTGTTCTTTGTCTATGTTTATTCCTATCTTTCAGGTAGACAGTTTTTGGCTATGACAACTACTCCACATCTTGGACACCCGTGAGGCGCCTTTTGGTTAGTGTCTCCCTTTTGTTCGGGCTCTACTGCTTCTGGTATAGAGTTTCACACCGGGATGTTGTTGGGTTACTGAGTTTCCTTTTTGTATTTTGATACATTTATACTGATTTCAGTTAGTAATATTATTTTGATATATTTACTTATATATCTTCGATTCATATAAACCCGTTTTATATTGCTTATGTTTTTAATTATTAAATATTTAATAATTCGTTAAGTCGGGTAGTGTTTTTGATCTTTGAGGCTTGTGTGAGATGGGTCAAGCTCTCATAGACTGTTCGCCTCGTACGTCGGTCATGGTTTGAGAACGAGTCGTGACAATCGGTTTGATCATACTATGAATTAACGAATTAATAACGTATTAGGATATAAACACTTCTATATAATCTAGAAGAAAAAGGAAAAAAACAAAAATAAAAAAATAACTATCTTTTTTTAAAAAGTACGTTTTCAAAATAAAAATTGTCTTACTTGAAAGTGCAATTTTGTTGTCGCGAGAGTGAAGGAGAAAAGAGAAGCCTCTAACGTGATTAGTTAGATTCATTTAGCAAATATAGAACTTAATACATTATAACACTAGGATTTAGGGTAAAATAAAGTTAAGGGTAAAATAAGTATTAAAATAATATGGTAAGATATAATTAACTTCACAAAAAAATTTATCTCCCCCCTTTAAAACCCACGGTAATACTCCAATTTGATCAACTTGATCAAAATTAAAACAAATCCCAACCCTTCTAAACTTTTTAAAACCCTTTCATCAAACTCTTCCAATCCTCCCAAACAAATACCAAACTTTTTAAACCTATCATAACCTTTCCATTCCAATCAAACACCTTTCCCAAACATAGTGTAAAAGAAAGTACTGACACTCTGTCGAATTATTGACTTGAACGTCAAAGTGATCCTCAGGGGACGAGCCCCTGGCCTCTAACTTTCTTTGTTTTACATGTTATCTTTCATTGTCAAGAAATCAAGACTTGAATGTTGAATTCAATTTTGATGATGATGTGCATAAAGCATCCGTGAAAGAGATGCAAACATGCATACTCTATGATTTGTGGTCATAATAAAAGTACAAATAAATTTACTCACGTACAACGATGATCTATGCATGTTGTGCTATGATCTAAGGACGTTGATCAAGTCAGAGATGTATTGGTGATGAACACATATTCATACATATTTATGTGCATCAATTCATATTGTTTTGAATACAATTTGAGTGTTTGTCATTAGTTTTGGTACTTCTATGCTTTCTATTATGTTTTTCAAGTTAATTGATGATGTCTTGGCAAAATGAAGGAAAGCAAGTCAAAACGGGGCTTGAACGATGACATTTGAGGCATTGGGAGTGAGACACGACCTTGGAATGATGAAACACGCCCGTGGGACACTTGAGGAAGCAAATCCGTGCACAACTGAGCATCCACGGACAGAGTTTGATGGTCCACGGTCGTGGGAATGGGCGTGTAACCCACTGGAACTTGAAAACAAATGAACACGGTTAAGGATTGCATCACACGGTCACGGGAGCACATTTCACGGACACAATCCCGTGTCCGTGTAGATGAATCATGCATTACACGAACAGATTTGGT
>CAODLS010434629.1:0-23348 GCA_948243855.1 Flueggea neowawraea | reverse complement strand
TTTGAAAATATTTTGGGTTTGATTTATAATTTTTCAAAATTTTGAGGACCAACCTGTAATTTTCCAGTCTCGAGGACTATATGGTAATTTTGCAAATATTTGAGGGACTTAATTGTAATTTTGCGTAGATTCTGATTTTTTATGCTTCGGTGCTAGATCTTCGACTAGAATAGGATTTTCGTCATCGAGTGAGTGTCTGCATCTGCATATGAATATCATCCATATAGTATCATCATCTTCTGATAATTGTTCTGTATGTATCTATTCTAGCTTTCTATTCTTGCCAGCACGACCAGCCACCTAGTGGGGCTTGACTGGAGTGTCAGCTTTGGACGTTAGGTGAGTGAAATGACAACTTCAGACACATAGGTTGTGTCTTCAAACTTTATATAATTTTTGTTGTGTTGGGATATGACCTGTAATCTGATTAATAATTATTTAGCTAATTAATAATTGGACTTATGTGACTATTAATAACTAACGTTCTATTATGATTATATATATATATATATTCTTCTATAAAATATCAAAATCTTATCTGCATGCTTAACTATTAATATTATTGTATATAATATTCTGTTATGGGATACCTAGCTACAGGGTACGTAGCCTTTATTATACCAATGCTCTGCCAAGATCTTAGTTATCAGGATAAAAGGGGTGACAGTGTATCCGGTCAGATACATGCTCTATTTTGTCTGGTGGAGGAGTCGACATTATTATTCTGTCTGTTTTGGTCTCATATTATGACTCTGATATAGTTATATATGGTATGACTGCATGATATATGCTCTAGATACGAACGTTTTGGAAAAATAATTTCTGAAAGCTATTAAATATGTAGTGTGTATACTATATTATATTAGTATATACGTGTGTGGTATTTTTGAATGGGTTTTAAAATGGCCTTTGTGAGACATGTATGAGGCAATCTGGAGTGTTGTTTCCTCATTGGGTTCAGACCCCCTTTTCTTTCTTGTCTATTTCCTTTACTTTTCTTTCAGGTATATTTTGACGCTCAGCATCTGTCCGGCACTTCGATACCAGTAAGCCATCCTTGTCATTAGTGAGTGCCCTCTCGTTCGGGCTCTACTTTTGTTTCTGTTATTAGAGTTCCACATCGAGTTGTTGTTGAGATACTGGGCCACTTTTCTGTATTTTGGATAGTGATTTCTATTATAACGGTATTAATTTATTTTGATACTATTATGATATACTTATACTACTTTCTTATATATCGTATTATATCCATTAAATGGTTGATAAACAAATATTTTTTGGTAGAATGTCTGAATCTTTGAGGCTTGTGCGAGATGGGTAAGGCCTCTAGTTCGGTTCGTCTTATACGCCGATCATGGTTCGAAAACGGGTTGGGACACTAATGAAGGAAGAACTTCATTCTTCTTATCGCAAAACAAGTAGATCATTTTGTGGCTTTAGGTTGCTGATACATACTTCGTTCCCGGTGGTAATCCGTATGTGGTTCGAGGTGACTAACAACGAGTTGTTTCATATGTATCCACTCGTGTTTTTCCACTGGATCCTGATCCATCTATTTAATTATTCGTTAATTGTTTATTGTTATATTATATGCGGATGCTTTCATTGGTATTAGAGCCTAGGTTGTTTTTGTGATTTGTTCATAGAACCTTTTTGGTCATGCAACCTAGATGCCAAAAGTATTATGTTCTATATGAAAATTTTGTTATTTTCGTGCACTTTTCAATCGACTTTCAATTCGACTATATGGAGAGGCTAGATAAAAATTTTGAATTTCATTATTTGACCCCACCAATGAACTCAGGACCCTAAAAAACATGAGCCGACAGAAGATGGCCGCTGGAATCAAACCAGAAGGCGACGCATGATAGCCACACATCGGTACTAGATCCGGATGCATTAGGTGACGACATATTTGTGTTCTGTTGTCATTGATGTGTTAGGGCTGACGTGGCACAATCTTATTTGCCCACACAAAAAGCCAAACCAATCAAGGTGAGCCACTTGTCACGTTGACATTGAAGGTTGACCTGACACGTGTTCCTGAATGGCACATTGTGGCCAACCCAAGGAAGACACGTGGCAACATGAGTACAAGGCACGTGTAGGAGCGTGGTGCGCATGTAGCTGTGCAACTCGACAACACGTGGGAGCCATGGACATTATTTCAACCACCAGAGCTTCTCGATTTTTGTGCAGAATGATTTTAAAAAATTTCTAGATTTTTTGAAATATTTTTAATATTTTTTGGAGTCCAAAAAAAATTTTTGTGAATTTTTTGATGAATAAAATTATTTAAAAATTGTATAAATTGTATTTTCTGTCAAAAGAAAAATTCTAAAATATATTTAGAAATCATTACGTGAAATTATGGTTTCCAGATATTAAATCGAAATAAGTTTTTGATCATAGTTAATACATGTGTTTGTATTACCTAGTCTATTTGTAATAAGTTATAATGTTCGAGATGATTGAGTATTTATCGAGATCGAAGTTAAAAAGGGATAAAACCATAGTTTAACAAATAGAAAGCGAAAAAATAAGTTTTTTCGTGTGAATCCCAATGTGTCATATGGTGTCGTCGATTTGTTCAACACATCATTAAAAAGAACAATACTAGGTGTATAAGGGATGATGGTCTTAAGGAAAATACATAGAATGAGTTGCATATGATGATGAAGATTCGTTCACTCAACTGAATAACCGAGTTGGTGGATCAAACTAGAATTCACATGGAAGCATTACTGTCAAAGTACTTTCATTAAACTCTTAGTGAATCTAGAGCTCGAAGGTACTTAAGGGAGATATGTTCTACTTGTCCCATAAACCTTAAGAAAATATCACAATGTGTGATGTTTTATTATTAGCATGGTCATTTATATGTATTTGAATTCCTGACGAGCAGAGGTAATTAACTTAGGAATCCACATTAGTATATTGGATAAGCTTCCAATATATATATCATTGGTTGTCAAGGCTTGGGTGCCCTAGTTATCTAGCATTACCTCTTTGCAGGATAAATTGTTCTTTAATGACTAAGTATTGACAAAGTAATTAATTGTTTGGATTACATGTTCGTTTAATAAATAATGTGTTATATTTATTGCTCTTGGCATTTAATTTTGTTCATTTGCTGCAATATGTTAATTGTTAATTTATTGCACGCTTATTAAGATGTGTGACTTAATAATTGTTGGTTGTAATAACCAACATGGATTAGGCTTAGTCATAATGACTTTAAAATGAGCCAAACAATCTTGGAGAATTTACTATCCATGAATTAACTCTAGCTTAGTTAATTATTATGTGGAGATGGTGACATAAGCATATTGTTTATTGTTCGATTCGGAGTTTAATAAGAGACTTAGTTAGATTAATTTAGTGGATAGTAAATCAAGTGTATTTTTGCATTTTCTTGTTTTATATGCAACTATATATGTGTGTGCTTTATTATTGTCTTTGTTGTGCAATAATTATAACTGCTTCCAAAACTCAATTGATGTCCAAGCTAGACGAAGACATTAAGCTCATGTGACAATAATCAAATTACTGGAATGTGTACTTCCAAGTATGCCAAAAGAGCTAGGAGCTCTTAACACCTTAAATTTTGGTCATAGCCAAATTCGGGAAAGCTGATAAATACTCAACATAATTTGGACTGTAAGGTCTACGTGACATGGAACATGAGGATTCCACCAAAACGTATCATTTGTGTTTAGTACGATGAATGCATTTGCGTAAGTATCAAACATAATGGATCTCTGGATCTAGGTCTTCGACCATAGAAATTGATACTTAAAGCATCTTGATCAAAAGGCTTATGGCTTATACAATCTATAAGCTTAGTGCCATAAGTAATGAGTTAACTATGGTACACAAGGTCAAAAGTTGTTATCGATTCCTTGTTAAGCAATTAGGAGCATATTGAATTGCACCTAACACACGTCTATCTTATGTGTGAGAACTTAAAGGATTTTTACAATGTGATTTGTCAACCTTGATAAGACCACTTAGCAGTGATTAGTTCAACATAAAGAGGCTTGTGAAAATGTCTAATTGCATTGGATATGCTTCCAAAGGACACTATAGACACTTCCAAGATGAGGACAAGAAATGATCTTAAGAACTCGAAGTTCTTAAGAATTGAAAGACTAGATAGAAGTTGTGTGAAGTCATTGAACATGAACTATGCAAACGTTTTATTAAGAGAAATGTTTTGACTACCAAAGCATTAAACCTTTGAAGATACACTGTTGAAACTCACGCAAGTAAAGTGTGTATCTTGTTCTACGTTCTTATTTGAAATTTATCTTTTGTAGATGGTTAGCTCAAGCATTTGGACTCACATAATAAAGAATTGAAAAGTCTTCATTGATTTCGATAATTTCTAACATAAACTATATGGATATTTACGGATGTCTTGAAAAGTAGGAGTAATTAGAATCTGGCATTTGCAAAATTAGTCTTATGCAATGGCCAAACCTTACTCCTACGTTAGTTTCTGTCGTTACCCTATTGAAGCCTAACTTTGATTTGTCTTTCAACTAGTCTCAAGCAAATTAGTCTTGTGCAAAGATAAAAACATCGCATGATTATGTTTGAGTATGGACTACCAAAAATTCTGAGATGGTTTCATAGTTGTGGATTAAATTCCAAACTATTTTAGACAACCTAGTTTACGTCTTCTACTACTTCATGTGATCTTAGTTGATAATGTGAAGTCATTGCATACAACTCTAACTATATTAGACTAAGTCGAATAGTTCGATTAGCTAAGGTTAGAGGGTTAGGAAATTTATGCAAAGTTAAGTTACCTAACTACGTGCAATGCTGAAGTTAAGTTACCTAACTACTCACAAAACAAATTGTGAAGCCATATTTCCATTGCAGTCCATTTTGGCTTGAGTAGTCAAATGGTGAATGTGAGGGCTAGGCATTGGGCCTATATATTTTCATCACTTTGCATATGATTGATGTAAGAATAATTGTATCCCTTTGGATTTCTCTTAGATGAGGAGTATTCGATTACTTCCTATGATTTGTACATCAAGTTAAGACTTGATCAAAGACTTGAGGACCTACCAACATCGTGAATATCTTTGATTCAAATCCAAGGATAGTGTGATGAAAAGGATAAATGAATATAAGTTATTAAATCCCAGACCTTTGCAACAAGCGTGTGGTAGAGAAGAGAAGCTGATCTTGTTGGTACGGTTAGATGCGAGATGGCTAAAGCCATCGTGTTCTAAACCATATGCCCTTTGAAGACTATTACTCAAACATATTTTATGAATGTGGATTTGTCATAAGCTTCACATAAACCACCTAATACCATAAAATGTGTTGTTTTTATCCAAAAAACTTTGGTCTTCAAAAACCAAGAGGCAAAAGGTGTACTCTTTGTGAAGATACCTCATTTGTCTATAATGACATGTTTTCACATTTTTCGTAGGATAATAAGTTATGGCATAGTAACGGAGTGAAGGAAGTCATATTCTTTGTGAACAGGTTCTGCACTGGGATAAAGTGAAAACTGTATTCACTTCTTCTGTGAGATTCAGGAACTATACCTTTCAGGATCATTCCATATGAGTGGGATAAAATTGTGAATGAAGATGAGGAAAGATTATGAGAAAGAAGGGTTTTGGCCATTTTTTCAAGGTCGTGATTGAAAATTGTGACTACTTACTTACTTAGGCTATAACCATCTAACTCATCTACCTCAGACTAGTGCAGATGTTCCTAATCCTGACTCTAGTGGAAGCAAAGTTCCTAATTCTTGTGATTGAATAGAGAATTCAATTCTAGTGGGAGTGCTTGACTCGAGTAGGAGTTTAGAACATCATCCTATGGAAGCATTTGCGAATGTCATGATGAACATAAATAGAACATGAAATGGACTAAGACCATTTGCCAAGTTTTGAATATGCATAGCAAAAAGTCCCACGAGTCGAGGATGAACTGTAAAATTTCTCTCATCGCAGTAAAAGTGAAATGGACTAAGACCATGAAAATGTGAATGAAATTTGAAATATTGAGCCAAAGTTGAGTATTGGTTGATCTACCAAAAAGGTGAGAACCTATTGGGAATATGTGCATACAAGACTAAGTGAAATTTTGATTATGAGCATCGATATTCATAAATGGGTTTATAGGAAAAGAGAGAGATATCTTGAGATCTTGTGTAAGCATTCAATGTAAGAAACAATTAAGAGAATTGTTGTATATGTCTAACCAGTATACACGCCGTAAGCTCTCGTCGTATGTCGGTCGCGCGACCTATTTGCCATAAGAAAAAAATGGATCTTTAGTGCGATGAATATGATTTCATCAAGTGCCATGATGGATAGTGTCCCCTCATGTGCGAGTGGGAGATGTTAGAAAAACGGGTCCGCCCATGTTGGGTCATGGGTTGAACCCAAACCCGAATTAATGTGTATTAATTAGGGAGGTTATCAATTGGTTTGATATAACCGGTTCGATTAGGATTTTGGTTTTGGGTTCCCAATTAGTTTAGGAGAAACACTTCCAAGTTAGTTAACATCCTAATTAGGAAGGAGTCCTAATTAGTTGGGAAAGAGACTTCCTGATTAGTTAAGAAGAAACCATAATAAGCTAGTATAAATACTAACTAGGTAGGAAACCCTAATAGAGAAGCTGAGACTCTCAAATAGATCGTTCTGTGGCTTTAGGTTGCAGATACATACTTCGTTTCTAGCACTAATCCATCTGTGGTTCAAGGCGACTAGCAATGAGTTGTTTCATATGCATCCACTCGTGTTGTTCCGTTGTGCGTATAGAGGTAGGATCTCGGTCCATCTATTTAATTATTCATTAATTGTTTATTATTATATTATATGCGGATGCTTTCACTTAAATACTTAATAATTAGTTACATTTTCTTCTAATTGTTAGAAGGTCGTATCCTCGAACCTTTAGCTAAAATCCTTTCCTTCATTTCTTGAACTAATTTTGTATACATTTTGTTGGGGAAAAAAAGAGAACATAAGTAATTATTGTTATATAAAGGTGTAAAAGTCAAGTCGGCATTTACCTCAATAAAAATTCATTCTTGAATCGCCTCGATATTAAAAGAGCCAAGTTTGAATAGATTTTAAAACTAGAAATTGTAAGAGCCTCCAAAACTCGATCTGAAGAATTCGCGAACAGATTTCAATATATATATATACCAACCGCTCATGAACTCTCCATTTCTTTAAGATTAGAGTTTGAACATCTCGACTTCGATTATTCCCCTAATTTATTGTGCTGATAAGAAGCATCGCGGGCGTGTAGCAAATATGAGACTCCCAAACTACAATTAAATATAATCGACTTGTTTTTGTTTAAGTATTATATAGGACATGTTCTTATTTGTTTCCCTGACATGCATGTTTTTTACACACCGAAAGAAATGATAATTTAAAGGGATCAATGTGTTATAAGAATTTATAAGCCATTGAAATACTTTACCGGTTATATTTATATCTAGATAAATCAAAAGTAATTTTTATTTATAAAAATTGAACAATTAATTTCAGAGATGGCATCACTCATATTGATTTTTTCTTCTATTAACAAGTGTTTTTTTTTCTAAAATTCAAACTCTAATTCTTTCGAAGTCCGCCCTAGAGTCAAACATAGTTACCACTCTGAGCCAATAGTTTATTGATTAACTAACAATAGGTTGATAAATACAATCTCGTTGTGGAAATGAAAATATTTTTCCATAAACCGATTGGAGGTACTATTAGCACAAAGTGTGCATAGAAATCTTCGTATGGTAGTTGAAAAATTCCTGGTTTCAAAGTGTTTACGCCTACCAAAACTATAATTTCTCGTCGTATATGATTACGGTGAACACTATAGTCTTGTAACTGATAAGCATAAGAATAAGAGATGGAGCTTATGTATAGTGTTGGCTCCTATTCTGTTGTAACTATCAAGGGCATACATATCCTTGTACGTGTGTATATTCTCAAAGATCAGTAATGAAACATATAAGGAAATTGCCACTCTTTAATAACCATCCATTCCAATAATGTCGGCAAAATAATGAGTTCCTAGACCATATTTTATATTGTTAGGATACAAGTGTGAATGATAATTGTCCCACATTAGAGAGTTATGGTGTGTGCAAAAGATTTATAAGTGGTGTAGACCTATAATCCATTGTCTTAAGGTTTTGGGTAAATATGTAGTGTCATATCCACTTGTGTGTTTATTCATTAGGCTTACTCACGAGGCGGATCTCCCCAAGGTTTTCCGGGTCCAACAAGTGGTATCAGAGCCGATGGTTTGGTTGGGACATACAAGGACGAGTATGATGCAGTGGTATGAGTGCAGTAATATGGTGAATAGTTGTATTGATTGGTGTTGCCCGGATCTACTGTGGGAGCGGCTAGAAAAAAGCTCATAGACAAAAGGGTGGAGTCATGAGAGAAGCTTTTGGTGACACCGTGGAAATGACTGGCCCTAAGCACCTATGCCCGAGGATTGTGAAGAATTGTGCTGACTAGTAAAGCCTTTGTCTAATGTGAGTGGTGGGGTCATCTCGTAGATGGACGAAGTCATGGAAAGAGCTATTGAATTAAAAAATTCCACATTAGCACTCGAGGAGGCCCAATAAAATTCCGCAATACTAAAAGTGGTTTCCATTGCAGGAGGAGCAGGCTTAGGCCTGATGTGTAAGAGATTCACACTTGAGGGGGAGATTGTTAAGATACAAGTGTGATTGGTAATTGTCCCACATTGGAGAGTTGTGGCGTGTGTAAATAACTTATAAGTGGTGTGGACTCATAACTCATTGTCTTAAGGTTTTGGGTAAATACGTGGTGTCTGCCTACTTATGTGTTCCTTCACTAGACTCACGTGCGAGACGGATCTCCCCAATGCTCCTCGAGTCCAACAAGTGGTATCAGAGATGACGGTTTGGCTGGGACATACAAGGACGAGTATGATGTGGTGGTATGTGTGTGGTAATATGGTGAAGATATATATTGACTGGTATAACCCGGATCTACTGTGTGAGTAACCGCACAAGAAAGCTTGTAGGCAGAAGGGTGGAGTCATGAGAGAAGCTCTTAATGACACTGTGGTGATGACCATGTCCAAGCACCCAAGCCCGAGGACGGTGACGAGTTGTGTTGACTGGTAAAACCCTTGTCTAGTGTAAGTGGTGGGTTCAGCTCATAGATGGATTGAGTTATGAAAAGAGCTTTTGTGTTAAAAAATTTCACGTTAGTACTCGAAGAGAGTAGTTTCCATTGCAGAGGGAGTAGGCCTAAGCCTAATGTGGAAAAGATTCATATTTGAGGGGGAAATTGTTAAGATACAAGTGTGAATGATAATTTTTCCACATTGAAAAATTGTGGTGTGTGTGAACGACTTATAAGTAGTGTGGACTCATAACTCATTGTCTTAAGGTTTTGATAAACATGTTGTATTAGACTCATTTGTGTATTCTTTCACTAGATCTAAGCGCGGGTAAATCTCTCCAAGGCTCCCTAAGTCTAACATATATTCTTCTAGTTTTTATTCATTTTAAATACCATGTTGGCATATATATTATACATAATTTGGCTCATCAAACCCCGTAGTCATTATCATGGTTGTTAACTTGGAAATTCGGTTCGGATTCATGATTTCAATGTACCCACGGGCGTCGAATAGTTAAAAATATTTAGTTGATCGCACATTGATCCATATATAGTTTTTTTTGTTTAAATCAAATCCATGTATACTTTTTCACATGCATGTCCCAAAGCTATCATGATTCATGAACTTAAGTTCTGTCTTTTTTTATAAATTACTTTTACCAGAAATTAAACTTACGATTTTTTAATACTATAAAAGGCTTTAAAAACTATAATCTACAAATTTATTGGTAAACCTAAGATTGGCTTAATGGATATTTTATTATTTAATTATTATTTGAGAATCTAACTTTGGACGACTCTAGTAATGATAATATGCGTAAAAAGTTGTTGCTAAAGGGATATTTATGCTTGAAAGCTTAATTATATATGAAAATGTTAAAGAGCTTGACCTGACCCATTCATCATGTAACAACTAACAAGTACTAGATAATGCTATCTTTTCATCATGGACTACTGCGGCTATAGTTATTCCTCGCTTAATATTATGTGTAATCAATTGTTTTTAAAGAAGAGAGGTAAATCAAAAAAACAAGTGATTTTTAAATTTGATTCAACCCACAAAAAAATCATTTATAGAGGAGGCGGCAATACCCCTCGAGGGGTAGCTGAGTGGTGGTGATGATATATTGTCCTCAGCATGAAATTGTGGGTTCGAATCCGTTCGGGCTCACTCTCAAAATGTTGAGTTGATAATGCCTATACTGGTCGTCCTCGATGAGATGCTACGGTGACTACACTAGTGCACTGGCCTAAGTTCGATGCCAGTGTCAGATATAGCTCTCGAGAACATTCCGTAGCGGGGATGTTTATTCGCTTGAAGGGTCACGCCCAACAGGTGTACGCTACCTACTGATCGCTCCCGACTCTCCTTTTTTTGGCACAAGGAAAGGAGGTGGCAATATAGAATTTGAACACAACCCCTTATAGAATTCGCGTTGTACTGTTTTCATGTTATAGTTTTTTTTTTATAAATTATTTTATTTGGTTCTATCAGAGATCGAACTTACAACTTTCTAACTTTGAACTTTGTTTTGGTGCCAATAAACTTACAAGCCTATTGATAGCATCTTATTGATCGCTATAAATGAATATTTTCATTCGATTAGAAAATGGACAATATCTATGAGGCTACTAAATACAGGTGTTTCTCATCATCTTATATTGTGAAAAATTAAGTCAAAATTGTGTAACATGTTATTCTCATATGAGCCACAGTTATTAGTGGCTAATGGATGGGGGAATTTTATTTTGTTTAAAGATATTTACCTTTTAAGGGTAGTATGCCGAAACATTACAGAGAGAAATAAGAATTATTCTATTTTTTTCCTAATATTTCGATAATTTACAATCTAGTAAATTCAAAAGAGTTAATTATCTCAAATGTCACTTTGAAAATTCTGATTTGCAACAAGACCACCTTTAATTTTGATTTTTAAGAATGTCATTTTTTAAACTCTTGATTAATTTTAATTTTTAAGAATGCCATTTTTAAACTCTTGTGTTTTAAAATGCCAAATTTAATATCAAATAAAATCAAATTTCTCTTCTTATTTTCACAAATTTTTTTCTCTCTCTTCAGTTTCTCTATTTATGTTCTTCTCTCTTTCTCTCTTCCTCTCCACCCAAACCCTATCCACCATTCATTTCCCTTCTCCTCCATCTCCGGCCACATCCATAACTGGCTTTCTCCGACTCCGCTTCTCTTTTCCTCTCTCTTGCTCCTCTCTGTCATCTTCTCTCATCCCTCCCTTGTGCCATCAGCCACCTGTTTCTTCTTCCTCCCCTCTCCTCGTTAGTTTACTGTTTTGATCTCGCTCTTTTGGATCTGCAATCATCGAACCATCGTCCTCTCTTTTAGATCTCCTCATCTCATTCTCGATTTTTTAGAGCGTCAGCGGCGACAGTAGAGGAATGATGGCGGTGGAACAAAACAAACCCTAGCACTTCAATTTCTGTTAATTACTAATGTGCCTAATTACTAAAATGCCCATGAATGAAAATATTTTTAAAGAAGTCTTTGATTGTTTAAGAAGTGACTTATTTTGTAGGTTGATTAAACAAAATAAAATCAAATGAGAAGAGATTTAATTTTGTTTGCTTAGGTAATTATTATTGAACAAAATATATTTAAATTTATAAAAATTAACAAGTGAGCTAATTTATAATTATCAAACAAAATATAATTAAATTTTGTAAAAAAAATAAGTGAGATTTAGAGACCTCTGGAGACCTATGAAGACCTCTAATAGAGACCATTGGAGACCTCCAGTGGAGACCCTTGGATACCTCTAGTAAACCCCTGGAGACCATTGGAGACATCCAATGGAAACCTCTAGTGGAGATCTTTGGATATCTCTAGTATAGACCCCTAGAGATCATTAAAGACCTCTAGTATAGACCCTTGGAAACTTATGGAGAGCTCTAGTGGACATTCCTGGAAACCATTTGAAACCCTCCAGTGAAGACCCTTAGAGACTTCTGGAGACATTTTCTGCTTAATTTGATTTTCTCGCAAAAAATCAATTTCTCGCGAAAATATCACAATTATGAAAATCTGACATTTTTAAAGTTTTTGTATCTGCGCATTTCCATAATTGAAAATCTATTTGGCAGCTTCTATTTTTGAATTTATATATTTTTAACTAAAATAAATGTGTGATTTTCCCAATTCAAAACTCTTGTTAAATTTAAACTAAAAGTTTACTCGTCCACAATCAAATGACACAAAAAATTGGGTCGCACCAAATTTGGGCCGACGTGAAAGGGTTATGCAGTAGTTGGCTTACGTCTCATGGTGGATTTGGGCTCAAAGTTGTTGTAACAGAAGGAATTAATTCTGAAGGGAAAGGTCCATTGTGGTAATTACGCGGTTAATAATTCAAACTCTGAAAATTTTATTTTTAGCAAATTATTTTTGCTTATTACAAATAAGGTTCCTAATATTTTATCCGTACGTGTGGCAGTTTTCAGATTTACGGACAACTATTTTTATTCCGTACATGATATTCCATACGGACAGACCATATTGTTTATATGTTGTTGGTATATTGTTTATATATTGTTTTTTGTTTATATATTTTTTTGAATATTATTGATATTTTTTTATATGTTGTTTATATGTATTTTGTATATTCAAAATAATAAATAAACAAATTTGAATTCTTATATGTTATTGATAATTTATTTATATATTTTTTTCAACATATAAAAAACATATAAACTTCATATAAATAAGATATACGTTGTTGATTTGTTATTTATATATTGTTTACATGTTGAAAATAATATATAAATAAATTTGTAATTTATATGTTGTTGATTTATTGTTTATGTATTGTTTATATGTTACTGATAACTTGTTTAGATGTTGTTTTCAACATATAAACAATATATAAACAAGATTTTAATAATATATAAACAATATTCAAGTTTTAGAACAAGAAATAACATATAAATAACATACAAGCTGGTTTTAAATAAATCCAAAAAAATAAACAGAGTTTAAACAAATTCTAAATAAGTTTTAAACAAGAAAAAATATATATATAAGTTTTAAACACGAAATAACATATAAACAAGTTTTAAACAAGAAACAACATATAAATAAGTTTAAACCAGCCCGAAAAATGGACAGATTTTAAACAAACTATAAACAAGTTTCAAATAAGTTCTAATTTTTTTTAACGGATGCCATTAAAATGTAATTTATGAAACTAAAAAAGAAATTTATAAAATTTTGTACTATAACACACGTAATTTTAAATTTTCTGCCAAAATATTGGAAATAGGTCTAGTAAATCTAAAATATATATATGCATTTTCTACATATAAAATACACCAGATTTTCATTTCTTCCGAAGTGCAAAAACTATTTTTAAAACTATTAAAAAGGACTAAACTAATTGCACAACTACCAAACTCTGAACCAACATACGAGAAATTGGCAGCCTTTTGCGAGAAATTGAATAAAAATGGCGAGAAAAGATATTTTGCAGCTTGGGCACATAAACAGTACACAAGTTGTGTACAAACCGTGCACAAATTGTATAAAACTAGTGAACGAATCGTTAACAAATTAATTTTAAACTATTTCAGTTCATTTCATTTTTTAATTAAAATTTATTAATATTTTAAATCAAATTAGCTTAGATTTATATTTATTGTAAAATAAGCATAAACTAGCATACAAAACGTGCACAAATGATGCACAATAGTTTACAAATTATTTTTTTTTTTATGTCCTTACGAATTTAATTTTAAAGTAATTTAGTTCATAGGAACAAAAATCGTGCAAATGAGTGCACAAATAGTACACGATTCGTGCACCGATGAACAATTAAACCCATTTAGGGATTGTTTGCAGATTTTTAGGTGCTGACTTGTAATTTTCACAAAATTTGGGACTGTCACTGTAATTTTGCACATATGTGCAGAGGCAGTTCACCCTTATACGACCCTACCCTACCCGTATATATATATATATATATATATATATATATATATATATATATATATATATATATATATATATATATATATATATGTGTGTGTGTGTGTGTATAATTTTGTAATAAAATATTATATATAATATAATTTATTTTGCGGATTTAGAGTTTAGACATATATAAAAGGAGCATATAGACAATTTGAAGCACACTGTATGTGTGACACTCCTACTCTAAATAACAACGCATAGTATACATATATTGATACATACATCACATAGACATTTTCATGATATATAATTCGTTATTCATAGTTAGAAAATAATTTTTAGGTGCAATCGTGTAGCTGTGATAATGTTAATTAAAATTATAGTATCAAATTTAGGATTAGAGCTGAAATCTTATTCTTAATGTATGTCAAATAGGATTGAAAAAATTAGAGTCTTGAATTAAATGTGAAAACCAAGAATGAAAGAGGTACTAAAAGGAACGAAAATAAAGAAATGAGACAAATGTGAAAACTAGTATTTTTTGTGTATACGGTATGAAACGCCAACCCAAAATTTCACACACAACACATTTATTACAATCAAGAACTGTCCAAGACTTCAAATACTAAAATGTGTGGTACTACAGTGAGGACTCCTAAAAAGAGTCCTTAATGAGGACTCGAGTTACTTAATTTCAGACTATGTTACTTAATTTGAGAAAGTGATTACTTAATTGTAGCTCCAAAAGTTACTTAATTTTGGATGTCATTATTTAATTTGGCCACTGGTTACTTAATTTTGATCGGTTACTTAATTTTGTGATAAATTAAATAATCATGATTGTTACTTAATTGTTGTTAAAATTACTTAATTTGAGCATCAATTATTTAATTTATTAAAGGTATCCTCAATGAGAAAGAGTCCTCATTGTAGTATCACCCCAAATTCTAAGCTAACATCTATATACTTATTAAATAGACGGAACAAAGAAGAAGAAAAAGAAAGGAGATATTTTTGGTGTTGAGTCGGCAACCTATTCCATATATATATCTATTGCTCTTTTCTTGTTCAAACACACCCACATCAACACAATCAACTTCTGGTCCAAATATTCGTTCAAAATCACTCCCACACACAATTGACCATCAATCTCTCTAAAGAAGGGATTAAACAAAGCAAAGGTAATTCTCAACCTACGGTAACTCTTGACAAGACTATGTTTGATTCCTATTTTTGAATTCGTCAGAGACATAATTTGAGAAAACTCAAAGAATAAAACTTATAGATTTATGTGTCATATAGATGGATGTTTAAGGGCTTAATCTAATTCTGTGTCGTTTCGTATTTATGGTTGAAATAGAATGAACTGCCCTAATTACAAACTCTATAAGAACAACCTATTTGTAACCAGATTTTGGAAACCATAGAGACCTAATTTGGAAAAGTGGAAACCATGAAAGTTGAAGATATATATATATGTCTTATAATTTAGTATAAAGGGAAATAGCTTAATTAAATGTATTTAGGGAGTTGTTTATCTAAGACTGATCATATTTATAGTTTCACATCATACAATTTTATTATAGGTTCAAATGTAAAATTTACTGAGATTTATGTATTTTGAATTAGCATTTGATATTTTCCAAAAACATGGGTAACTAAACCTTGTTTCTAAATCAACAAATTGTTCTTGATTTGGATTTGAATAGAGTAAACCATGATTAAATCACTAAGGGAAGGTATGTCTGTCTTGTTACAACCCCTGGTTTTACTTTAAAATTTATTGTTATTTTTTTAGATTTAATTAGACAACGTGATTTATATTACTATAAATATATATATACATATATATATATATATATGTCTAGTTTCAGAATCAATTTACAGAGCTCAATTTGATAATGACATGAATAAATTATTTTTAAAATACTAAGTGATGCTAAATAAGTCTAGAAGTAGCAACAGATCAGCAGAGAGTCTGACTTTATAAATTTGCCACAATTTGTACAAATTGAACTATAAATCATAATTTATATGTATAGAAATATTAGCATGTCTACTTTCAGATGAAATTTATAGAAAGTTAATTAAAAATCTGTAACTCCAGAAATGTTAAATAGAACACAAATTATTCAGTTGAGATTAAACTAAGTAGACAACTATAAGGATTGTTTTGTTATATTTTCAATAATAGGGACTAGTATATAATTTTACAGAAAAACATATTTGATATTAATATACATAAATTTTAATATTGTAGATCCAGATGACCTAAATGCTCTTAGATTGGGGAACTAGAAGTCATCGGCATTTAGTATAAATATATCGAAGGTGCAGGTGAGTGGAAACTGGAGGTGTTCCACCTATTCGCTATGTGATATGAAAAATGCAACTTTGATAGTTTGTCTTGATATGTAAACATATGATTATGGGGATGATTTGTTTGCTACACGTGTAAATATATCAGATATATGGTATTGCTTACAAGTGACAGTGTATGATATTTGAACTATTTGTGAACCTGCTATAGTCAAATGCTTGGAATATGGTGTGATCTTATCAGATGTAGCTTACCATTTATAGTGCACACTGTATATGATTTGGCTTGTCCTTATCCAAATATGGATATGATCTGATTTAATATGAGTAGTTTGACTAAAGATTGAATTGATGTATGACACTTGCATTAATGACTTAAAAGGCAGACTTGGCCAACATGCTTAATCTCTCTTATACTTACATGATATGATTTGAGATTAAACATCTCCACATGTACAGTACATGATTAGAGACTTAAATTCTTTTATAGTTCACAGATCGCCAGCTGGCTTATAGTTTCGAGACTACATGTCTACAGATTTACAATACATGGCCCAAGTTGAGACTTTTCATGTTCTAGCCAACCTTCAAAATAATATTTGAATTGCATTCACTTTCATCATTGCATAATGTGTGATTATTATGTATATATGGATGCGTATGCTATATGCAGTGGATATATCTACGATATTTCTCTCATTGAGTAGCGCCTCATATAAAGTGATATTTATTTTCCAGGTTGTTAGCATATACTGTTTTTGGAAGTTGATTTAGCGTGAGGCTGATCAACGTATCTACATGGAGCATAGGTCATCCAGCTGGGCCATATACTCTCTCTCCTCTGCATCATGTTATCCTCGTACATATAGTTTTGAGAGGAAACATTGAGTACTATATGTATTATTATTAAACCTATTTACATGTGTTATTAAAAAACTTTGTATGTACAATTGATATCGAATGATCTCTATGAATGTATGTGTTACAATTATAGTTTCATTTTATAGTATGGTTATATTGAAACGAAGGGTGTGATAATATGTATTTAATCTCCTTCTATAACATAATATTGTAGATGATGGATGAGCTTTCTCCTTGTTTGATGATCTATTTGATGACAAAGCTGATGGAGCTTTCTCCTTCTCGACTTCTACGACAGAGTTGATGTTACCGGTGATATAGGAGATGAGGCTTAAGAGATAATGGTGAGCTTGGGATTTGAAACTTTAGGGAAGTTAAGATATAGAGACATAATTTAGTTTAGGGATTTAGAGTTTAGAAACATATAAGCTTTTAAACATATATAGAAGGAGAATAGAAACATATAATGTACTTCCAATTCTCTTTTACTTTGAATTGCAGATGATAGAGTTTTCTTATTTGTCATTTTTTGTCCATTATATGAAGAAAAAAAAAAGAATACATGGTAGTACTCTTCCTATATGAAGATATACAACAACCACAAACCACACCCACAATCTACAAATAAACACGATTACAACTTTAACTATAACAACCTATAAGTCGACATCATCAACAAATATACCAACTACAGCAACGATGACAACAACAAATATAACCACAACATTGACAACAACAACAACAACAACAAATGTCAAGAGTGTCAACAACAACTCAACACAATAAGGACAAAAATGACAATACCAAAAGCAACAACAATGACAATTTCTCTAAGAGGATGTCAAGAATGATATTGATAAAAAAATAAAACACAAAGCAACTGTTAAGGTGGACTTTTTAGGATTTGGAAATATTAAGGCAAGGAAGAGTGTTGAAAATGCATCTTAATATTGTAAATAGAAATAGTCAATAAGATCAAGTCTTTATGATGAAAGTAAAGATTTTCTCCATTAAGGTTGATATTAGGAAGATATACCATATACTTAATTAATATCATTCTCATTTTGTTATATTTTCATCTCTATAAATACAACATTACAATCAATAAAAAATACACTTCACGCTCACATTCTTTACTGCAATACAAAAATCAACATTGAATAGACATCATCTAGGTTTGATCCAAGAGATATATACCATAAGGCTTTGGCAATTTGAGCCATCCCTTTCACAACAACATTTTGTAAAATCCCTCCCGTTTCAATCAATTCTCTGTAGCGTTCCGATCAAGTCAGGCAAGTTCTTCAGTGAATTGTCATTCTATTTCGAATGATCTCAGTTATGATTTGATTCTCAAGTGTTCGAGATGATGTTTGGATAGTTGAAAGAGGTTATTTTTGTAAGGTTGGGTGTCATCAAACATCGGGAATGATTCGACACGCGCTCGGAATCAAAAGAAGTTGAGGAATGTTGTCTGGAGTATGCTGACGTACGTTGAAAATTTGTGAAACATACGTTAATTGGAATTCTTGCACAACATACGTTGTGGCAAGATGACGTACGTAAGGCAGGCAGAACTCACGTACGTGAGGAATAGGTGTAACATATGTGAGTTGGGTTTCTAGGATGATTCACGTACGTGAGATTTAGGGGTGACGTACGTGAGGTCGGGATTTTCAGTTCCAGAACATGATTTTTGACTCGTTAACGTACGTGACTTTGATCCTAACATACGTGAGGTGCTCTTAATGTAATTTAATCTTAGATTCACGTACGTGAGCCTCTATTTTCTATATATATCCGAACCCCGACCATTTCGTCCGTCATTTTCATTTTTCACTCTCTCTCACCTTCAGATCGATCCTCCCACTACTTCATTGCTTGCCCAGTGTTCTTAACCATCTCTAGAGGTAAGATTTCAGTTCTAATCACCTCTTTTCATCAATTTCATGTATTAAATTTCAGAAATTCATTTTTGGCCGAAATTGAAATGGGTTTCAGATTTTGCATGATTTTGTTGAAATTGATGCTGTAGGTTGTTAGACTATGATTGTTGGAGGTTAGATTAATATAAATCTAGCTTGAAATCAGAAGAATCGATGAGTTATTGACATGGCTAGGGTTAGATTCGGGTTTGACCAATTTGTGATGATTTTGTTGTTTGTTTGAGGAAATTGTTGATAGATTAATGTTCTTGAGGTTAAGATCAACCAATGGGTATATTTGGTTTCGATTTTTGTCGGCCGAATCGAAAGTTTGGCACTTTTGAGAATAAAGTTTTGAGATTCATATATTTGTAATTTTGAGAATTTAGGTGTAAATTTGTAATTTCGAGGCAATTAGTTAAAATTGTAAATTCAGAGAGTTCGAGAGCGCTTTTTGAGAAATCTGACTACTGGGAATAGTCGTTTGTATATTCTCGGACTCGAGGGACTAGTTTGTAATTTTACTAGGTCCTGGGACTAAAATGTAATTTTTAGAAAATTTGGGGACCAATTCGTAATTTTACATAGATTTGGATTTTTGGGCCATGAGTGCTAGATCTTCGATCGAAATAGGATTTTTGACGCCGACGGCTTCTGAGTTTGCATTTACATTTCATGCATGTTCTGTTTGTCACAGTCACCGCGTTTGATCTATTGTGAATATTTGTTTCAGCTTAGTTAATTCTGAGGTGATCAACCATCGACCGGTGGTTAGCGACTCGGAGTTTGGAGGCTCGACATCTAGGTGAGTGGATTGCAGCTTCAGACACATACATTGTGTCTCTTCCAATTATACGTTTTTGTTGTGCTATCACCTTAGCATGAAACCATAACAATTAAAGGATTGAGAATCCTAAAATCTGGTCTATTTGAGGACTTGTTTGTTATTGAATGGTTTTTGAAAAACCATTTAGGTTTTGGAAAAGAGTACTAGTACTCCGTTTTGAAAGATTTTGCATTTCAACGAAAGATAAATTGTTTTTGAAATAATATAACTTCATTATATTATATTTTTGGAACATTTCGGAAATGAATACTAAAATTCGTTTTTGGTAAACGATTGACTATTTGCATGCTTGGTTTTGCAAATCATGCCCTTATGAATTTGATAAATATTATGGAAACCATACTTTTATGTAAGTATGTTTTGGAACTCGATATATAAGTCGTGTCTTATATATCCTTTGGTTTTTGATAAACCCGGTCGTATGACCGTTTGTGATTGGTTTTGATATACCCGGTCCCATGACTATTTGTGATTGGTTTTAAATATATACTATGTATATGTTTTGGAGACGGGATACCTCTGCTACGAGGCGTGTAGCCATTGGTATACCAATGAATGAGACAACCTAGCTACAATGGGTGTCGGTAGCCATGTTGCCTGACGAGGCACATGATTTAATATTTATAGAGGCGGGTCCTCATCACACTATGGTTGGCCCACACTTTTCATGATTGGTGGCAGAGTCCACATCACGCTTGTTTATGTCTAGTGATTGGTGGCAGAGTCCACATTACGCTTGCTTTGGTCCCGGATCTGTGATATATGTTTTTGTCTCTGGTGTTTATGGAAGACGTTTGGATTTTTAACGGTAGTGGGGAAACCTCTATTAATGGTGATGGTGGGGCAAACCTCATGAGTTGA
Source organism: Flueggea neowawraea (assembly GCA_948243855.1). Lineage (NCBI taxonomy): Eukaryota > Viridiplantae > Streptophyta > Magnoliopsida > Malpighiales > Phyllanthaceae > Flueggea > Flueggea neowawraea. The sequence continues at coordinate 2,441 of CAODLS010434629.1, read as the reverse complement.
GTATAGGCGAATCTCACACCGATAAGATATGATTTTGAAAATAATACTATTAGTATTATGATGCTTACAAGGCAAAATTTTGATTATGGGACCATGATCGGCGTATTAGGTGAACCGTCTATAGGAGCCCGACTCATCTCGCATAAGCCTCCATATACAGAACTATTACCCAAAATCATATTTAATGAAATATGATAAAAATCAATTAAAGGTTTAAACATCATTTATTAAAACAAAACGTAATATAAATTTGTGCGGAAATAATTTCAAATTAAACATTTGAAATACCAAAAACAATAACAAAAACTAAAACAAATCCCACAGAAAATCCGGTGTGAAGCCTCTACTAATCATACAATGGGGCCCGATCAAAAGGCGTCGACTGCAACGTCAAGATACCTCACTGAGCATCAAATGTCAATGATCATAATCCCCAATAGTCACTTACAAGATGATAATAAACACGAGACAAAAAAACCAAAGAAAAGGGGGTCAAACCCAGTGAGTGAGGGACAACACTCCAGATTACCTCATACGTACCTCACAAAGACTATTTTGAAAGCAGTTCAAAAATACCATATGCAAATATAGACAACATATAAATATATGTATACACGCTATACCATAATAGTCTTTCGAAAATCATTTCGAAATCGTTCGCAATCAAAGCAAACAACATAGACAAAATCATTCATGAGTTTATCAAAAACATTCATGAATATTTCTAAAATCTTTCCAATATTTCTTCAAAACTCATCAAAGCCAATGTGCTTTTAATAACAAAGCAAAACGTTTCAGAAAACGTTGCCTGAAAAACAGGTGAGAGTCCGCAATTTCATTAATCTAAAAAGGTTTGTGCTTTATGACAATTTCCCTCTCTCTCTACTATTTCAATTTTATCTTGTTAAGGTTTTGTCAATGTGATTTTTTATTTGTAGACAGAAGTTTTTGAAGATAAAAAGGAGCACGAAATTAAAGAGTTGAACTTGTTGGTTGTAATAAACTATTGAGCTATCCATGGACAATTGTTTAGATATTGCTTGAATTATGGAAGTCAGTTTTGGTTATGATATCTTAGTTCTGAGTATTACAACTACTTGATGGGACTGGATTTTGAAGTGTATTTTTGCAAATGCAATGGTTTCGTTACTGCTACTCCATGTATATACTCTCCACGTATTAATCTCTTTTTGTTATTAAGACATAATGAGAAATAAGACAAAAAGAAAATTAGATAAAATTATAATCAATAAAGTCCGTACCTTAGAAAATATATCCTCTTTCTGTTATTTAGAAGATATATAGGTTTTTAAATATTATTAAACCTACAAGTTTAAGGCGTAATTTGATCATCCATGTTCTAATTTTTTAAAATTTTCTTGCTTGTTGCGAGTGTGTGGCGCCGATGATGCCATATTAGCATTGAGTTCCTACTAAAGATTTTATGGTAGAACGAAAGTTACAGAGACTCATGCTAATAACGTGCTATAAAACTAAAAATTAAGTAAAATAAAGGTCAACAATATAGTAAAATTTACCAGGGTTTGACTGATAAAAAGTCTGTGTGCTGGCTCTTAGAATTTTTTGTGGAGGAATTCTTACAAAATAAGCACGAGATTCTGACATAATCAGGGTTTGATCGGAGAGATTTAGACCACGAGGTTTTGGATATTTAAGCCGTATGGTCCCCAACAACATTTTCCTCCTGGAAATTAAAATTCTGACAGAAACTATAGCATTATATTGATGTTACTGGGAAGATATCCATTTGTTTTTTTGACAATATTAAAAATATATCTATTTAAGACAACAAAGTTGTACCTAAAAAATTGTAATCTCTTTTTGTTATTAAGACATAATAAGAAATAAGTATAACAAAAGAAATTTATATAATATATAAAAAGCATAATATAATTTCATAACAAAAATAATATTTGGCATCCCATAATTTTAACATATGACATTCCAATTGAATGACATGTGTCACCTCTGATCAATATATTCAATATCTTAGTCAATATTCACTTCTCATTAAAAAACTAATCAAATATGAAAACACATCTTATAATAACTTCAATATTAATTTTTATATATTTTTTAATTTATATCTATATACTAATGTAAAATGACATATATGATCTAAAACAGTGACACGTGGTGGAAATTATTGGAAATTAATTAAATAAATAAAGTTAAGGAATATTGCCTTAGTGAAATATCTACAACCCTTATCTCCATCTGTCACAAGTAACTTGAGTTTATCATGCCAAATCTATATAATATATAACAGTATAATACAATTTAATAAAAAATTAATATTTGACATCCTACAATTTTGACATGTGACATTCTAATTAAATGACATGTGTTACCTCTCATCAAGATATTCAATATATTGGTCAATATTCACTTCTCATTATAAAATTAAACAAATATGGAAA
>CAODLS010434625.1:0-12488 GCA_948243855.1 Flueggea neowawraea | reverse complement strand
TACACTTTGAGAGTGTGACAAAAGTTTGTTGTAAGCCTATAGAAAACAACATTGTAGAGGTTTGTTGTGACCCTAAGAAAAACAACATTGTGTAGGCCTTGGAGGTGTTGAGCTAGGAATCAACCTCATGTATTGGCTTTTTTGGATTGAGTCGCAATTAATCACCGTTATAGTGGAAAACCTAAGTGGTGAGACTTAGGTAGTGGACATAGGCAAGGTTGGCCGAACCACTATAAATTCTTGGTGTTGATTTCTCTCCTTTCATTTCTACTCGATTCCTCTATCCATTTCATAGACCAAAAATTCTTCAACAAGTGGTATCAGAGAGAGTCTCCGTTCAAGAAAGCTTAACAACCTTGGAGCAAAGATCCATATCAACAAAATGGATTTCGGTACTTCTCCTTTATGTGTATCCGATGCTTCTCTTTATATCCCTCCTTTCGTTGATGGCTCAAATTTTAATTCTTGGAAGAAAAGGATGACTCTTTTCATCCAATCATATGATATTGAGCTATGGAAGGTGATTCTCCTTGGTCTCAAAATTCCCAAGAATGAAGACGGCATACCGAAGGAATATAAAGATTTCAATGATGAAGATTGGAAGTCTTTAAGTCGAAATTTCAAAGCCACTCAACTATTATATTGTGTTTTAAGTCAAGAATAGTACAACTGAATTTCCTCTTGTGACCATGCCAAAGAGATATGGGAAATGCTTGAGATCACTCATGAAAGCACAACTAAAGTCAAGGAAACCAAGGTTAATATGCTTCTACATGACTATGAGTTATTCTCCATGAAAGAGGATGAAAGCATTAACAACATGTTTGATCACTTTGCAAAAATCACAATTGGTCTTGCCTCATTTGTAAGACCAAACTCAAATAGTGGTAAGATGAAGAAGATTTTGAGATCTTTGCCTTAAGAATGGAATGCAACGGTTCTCCTCGTACGTTGGTCATGATTCGGGTTCCCATAGACGGTTATACTCGTACGTTGGTCATGATTCCAGAATCGGGTCATGACAATTGAGTAGCGAGTCACATAAAGTGCTATTGTTTTCTCGTATTTTAACATATACAGTTTTTTAGAGTTCATCGAGTGTGAGGTTGATTGACTATATACATGGACCACAATCATCCACAGAGGTCCCACAATCTTTATCCTCTGCATCTTATTATCATTGTACATATAGTTTTGAGAGAATCCATTGAGTATTACACATACTTTTGTTTTTCTTGTTTATATGATTAGAAAAAAATTTTATATGTACATTTGGATATGAATGATCTGTATAAATACATGTTTTATGATTATAATTACATATTATAGTATGGTTGTATAATAGTACAGAGTGTTACAAACACAAACTATCCAAAGTGTAAATATGCCTTATTTTGCATTCCATTCACTGTCTTGAATATTAGTAGCTTATTTAGAGTGGATTGGAAATATGTGAGGGTGTCTTAATTCTTACCAACTTACGTGTATAAGTACATATTAGAAGTGTCAACATTGGAACATGCATAATTCAAACAGCGCATGCATATGGTACATACACATTCTACATTGAATAGAAATTGTGTGCATATGTGTATTAGATGAGAAGGGCAATAGAAAGGCTCGACAGGCGAGCTAAGAGATTCAACTTGCATTGTCTCATGAGTGAACTTATTACATGTCTTGCATGCTATATTTGTATGTTGTCTTACATGCTGTCATTGTTGTGAGCTTATATGAGATATGTGAAATTATTGGTATTAGTTATTGTTCATGATCTGATTAGGTGTTATCGGTGAATTCTTATATGATACACACACAAATATTGATGATGATATGCGGGACACAATAGGTGAGTTATTTAAAATGTTTTCTATCTGATAAGGTTAGATCTTTGGGCTTCTGCTATTTGTATTGGAAAGATTGCTGAAATTTGTTATATCGGAAACTCGAGGGCAATACTTGACATATTAGGCCATTACCTAATTAAATAGACTTGCATTACATTTTATTGTATCTAGATAATTTATTATCTATTGGATTGCTTGTATATACTGTACCATTACATAATTTTTTATATATGTTGGTTTTCTCATTGAGTTGCGACTCATATATAGCGCAAATTGTTTCCCAGATACTTGCAGGTTAGTTTTTTATCCGATTTCCAAACTTATACACATAGCAACGTGACAAAGGTCGGGATGTCGTGGTCACTCTCTCTCTCCTTACCACTACTGCATAGAGAATGCAGGGTTTAAGGATGAGATCTTCATGGTTCATCATGCACAATACCTTCATATACTATACTTAACTTATACTATATGATATCATATTGTGTTTACAAGTTTTGCTAGTTTTATCTTAAATGACTTACCATAACATTTTTTGTATATATATATAAATATTGTTATATGTTGTAGATGATATGAGTATGTATTATACGGTATGAGTATTACATTGATTGGGTGTTACATACAACTGTAATCCACTCATGTATTTCAACGAAAATTTATAAATAACATGGTTTATAGAACAACTTGTGGATTTATTTTGCAAATGGCAATTAAGAACTTAGAATTCAATGATCCAACTAGTATCAATTTGCATCTCATGACTTATGATGAGCATATATTTTTCGTTTTTTTTTCTCGAAAGAAAAGACAAAAGAGAAGACTGTGCAACAACAAGCCAACATCTTGACTCGAAATTTTTATGTTAATAAACCTCCTGAGATGAAATTTTGTGGTTTTCAAGGAAAATAATCAATTATTTCTAGTTCTTGAAGTGGGAATCAATGCCAATAAAAATTTGATCTATGACTGCAGCAAATCACATATGATACAACAAAATCATCTATAATACTAAACTTTTGAGCTTCCAAGTCTTTAATTTAATCTCATAAATCCTCCCTCCGTGTCCGGAAACATGAAGCAAACATAAAATATATACATTGTTGATTTGGATGTTACAATGATAAGCATGCTTAAATGTTAGAGTTAAAATCTTAATTAGTTTTCAATATGCATGAGATAGTTTATGATTACTGAACATGAGATAGTGTATCCTACGCACTCCTTCAATCTAATATATAGTATTAGCATTATTTTAGTAAAACATATCTGCAATATTTCATGTACACGAAGACCAATGTGCACGACCGTCTTTTGTCTTTAGAAATTTGCGATCAAGTAGTGTATCTTGACTAATCCAATTCTTTAGGATTTTCGAAATAAGAACAGTTTGTACAGTAATTCTTTTAAGTACCTTTAATTAATCTTATTAATTGGAAACTTCATATTGTCTTCTTGTTGCCTGCAATGTTAAGTGATCAATGGTCGACAAAAGAAGCAAGAGGGTCTGCCCTAATTATCCCGTCTTAAAATGTTATGTTCAATAAATTTAGCTCTAAAATAACCAGCAATTATTTATTCAGCAAAAGCACTTACTAAGAGTGAAAAGAGAAAACCATTGTACGTTAATAAAGGTTATTGTCTGCTCTTTATTTAAAAATAAAAAAGCTCCAAAGTAGCTCAAAAGTTGATTGGAATTTGGAAATATTTCAAATATTGGTATTCACAAAACAGGAATTACTTGTATTCATATGTTAATGATTTGAATACTTTTTTTAACAAGTATCATTTGAATGCTTTAACTAAAATATTATTTTCAGAAAAAAGATCGACCACCCTACTAATAATTAGCTCAATTAGGCTGATCCGACGGAGTGATGGCACTATAAGTCACAAACTTTATTAGTTCACTCCTATGCAGGAGAGATTAAAATTTGAAAAATATTTTTTATTATGGATACGAATATCTCAATACCGTTTGCCAAAAAATCCATTTAAAATTTTCGGTTTCTTTTTAAATGAAATAAATGTATTAGCTCATCATAGTTCATGAAGCATGAAAAATTCCAGTTCAAAGTTTGTTATCCATTATGAACTCATAAAAATAATTGCAATGCATGATGTCCCAAAGAAATAAATAAAGACGTTGGAGAAATGGTGTATACAAGGGCTTCGTGGAGATCTAGTAACCACTTTTTATTGTGTACATTTTTTTTTTATAAATCGTTATTCGTGTAATTTTATTTAGTTAGAATAAAAGTACACTAAAAAACAATCATGAATAGATGCTGGTACAAAATGATGTAAAATTCAAGTTTATCAAAAACCTAAAACATTTCAAAGAGTTCCAGCTAAATCATGTATAATATTTCCTCCAAAAGTCTCAAGATCTGCGTCTTTTCCATCGTCATTAAACTTAAGTAGTTGTGAACCAATATTCCATTTACAAGAAGCCTCCTTGTGAATTTTTCTCATTGCTTGAAATGGCACCAAAATATAATACAGCATTGCAACTAGGTTATCGACAAATGCGAATGAAAGATACAGAGAATATCACAATAAACTTTTTAGCAAATCCCTGTGTGATCACACTGGAAACGAGTCTAAAACACAAATCACTAAACACAAACCCCTTTCTTCATGATAACATAGTAGACATGTGTCACGGTTTCAGAGTCTTGGTGCAGGGACCTACCCGTTCAGCAACCTCGGGTGTCTCACATCCTCGAGGTTAAGCCTTGATCAGTGTTTGATGCTCACTGGTTTCGTCATCCCTTGGGCTCATCAAAGGAGCGGGGAAGTTGTCACGGGGTCAGAGTCTAGAGGCAAGGACCTACCAGTGCGACAACCTCGGGCCTCCCGCATCCTCGAGGTTAAGCCTTGATCAGTCTCTGATGCTCACTAGTTTCACCCTCCCTTGGGCTCATCAGGGGAGCGGGGACAGGTCCCGACTAGTATAGTGCCTAGATGACACATCCATCCATCATAGTAACTCGAGACAAAGCCATCACCTACGGCACGTACTCAACGCATAACGCTGCCCCGCTACCAGCAAGCATATCGAACTTCCTGTGTGCCATGAAAAATGGCTTGTGATAATCTCCCTCACTCAATTCAGGCACATCCTCGTGCATGTGGGAGAACTCTCGACCCTTCTTTCTAAGATTAGCCCAAGATCCGTACACAACCACCCTGTATACACATCTTCCTCATCTCCAACGGGGAGACCCACTTACGAACACCCCCTTGAGCTTAGAGTGCGAGCGTGACGTAAGCTCATCCGTGGTGGAGTCTGGACTCGCGAGTATAGGCGTGAGCGCTTGGTGAAGTATCATGGCAGCTTCTTGCCTACTCGTCTTGGCCGTCTGGAGGACCCATTTGCAAACACCCCCAGGTGGCAAAGAGTGTGAGCATTGTGTGAGCTCGTCCGTGGCGGACTCACCAGTGTGGTTAAAGAGCGCTTGGCAAATTCCAGTGTGCACGTCTTGGCTCTGATACCAATTGTCACAGGGTCAGAGTCTTGGCGTAAGGACCTACCCGTGCAACAACACCAGGCCTCCAGCATCCTCAAGGTTAAGCCTTAATCAGTCTCTGATGCTTATTGGTTTCGGCCTCCCTAGGGCTCATTAGGGGAACTGGGACAGCTCTCGACCAATGTAGTCCTTACTTGCCACTAACTTCAAATTTTATTAATTTTTAGGCTTAGAGTAGGAATTAATTTGTTGGTTTTGACACCCATCAAATTTTGGCGCCGTTGCCAGGGACTAGCGTCAAATACTTGTCTAATTCCTTTACTATTTAATCTTCTTGTTCTCTTGTATGCGTTCTTATTTTGCATGTGAACTTAAATTTGATCTTGAAATTGAAAAGACAACAAAGAGGTTGCGAAAACAAGCTAGACTGCGAAAACCCAAGCTTTAGCTTCAATGCCGCCTACTTCTAAAACACCTATAGAAACTCTTGATTTTTCAACTAATTTTGATTCTAACATCGACCTGGCTCGCCATAATGCACCACATGTTGTATCATATATGATTTGTTGCAGTCATAGATTGACATGGTTCAACTGTTCCTTAAGAGATCCTTTCCTGCATCTAAAGCTACTAACTTAAGGAGAGAAATTTGCATAATAAAGCAAAAGGATTCATAGACCTTGTATGAGTATTGGGAATGGTTTAGGAGATTGTGTGCTAGTTGCCCACACCATGGGATTTATGAACAGTTATTAATCCAGTATTTCTATGATGGTTTATGATATATGTTATATTTACATGTTAAATCAAGTGAGAATTCATATGTTTTTTGTCCTACAAATTATGCTTTTATAATGAATTTAATATGATGTTTGTGATATTTGTAGGATGAGATAATTTGGAGAAAAAGGGATGTAAAGTGGAAAGGTCCCGATTCAATGTGATAAAGCTTGAAGAAAATTATGCAAACAAGGAAGGAAGAACTATCACGACCGTGATAGCCAATTCTCACGGCCATGACAAGTGGAAGAAAAGGGAGCATAGTGGCAGATAACTCTCACGGCCATAAGAGTTAAGGTGTCACGGTCGTCACGGCTGTGACATGGGAAGCCTAGAGTCTTGAATTAGATAGAAATGTGTCATGACCATGACACCCTGGAAGCCTATGAAAAAATCAATTTCGAGAAATAAAAGCTTGTGGGAACTAAGGGGCATTTTAGACTAATCTCAAGTAGGGTTTTTGTGACTTGATGAGGGGGTATAAATAGCCCTCTTTGGCACATGTTTTAGGGATCTTGAACATCATTCCTCAATCAAAAATTAGGGTTTTTAATTCTTCAAGAACAATTTAATTTCTTATTTTAAATCAAGGAGATTGGAAGGGAAATCACTTGCCCAAGGCTTCTTTATTTCAAATCTTATATCGAAGGCACTTGGGGCTTGTTTCTCTTTCATTTTCCTCTTTTGTATTTTAATCTTTATGATGCTTTTAATGGTTATTAATGTTTTTATGTTTTATTTAATTATGTTAGCTTTATGTTCTTAGTTGGGGGGTAAATATGTAGGCTAGGGATGATGATTTTTCTATGCTATTGATTGGACTTATTTTTTTCATTAATGTTCTTTATTTATTGTCTTGTTTGATTGGTTTAATGAGTTGTTGAATGTGATTATGAATTTGATTGGCCACTTGGGTTGTAGTTTTAGCAAGTTTAGTTGGTGAATCGAGAGATGAAGACTAAATGAGGCCACAATTATTAAACTTGTGAGGCTTAAGATGGGGATATACTTATGCCTATAAGGTGTTCAATGAAATTTCCCACTAGCCTAAAGACCCTAATTAACTTCAATGAAGCCAAGAGGACCCTCTTATTTAATGTAGGGATGGCTTAGATGACATTGAGAGAGGCTCCAAGCTAGCTTAGCGGAGAGAACACCCAATCCTAGATACCCTTTCATTAGCCTAGCTAGATAGGAATCCTTAGCCAAAATCTTGAAGCTCCAACGCTTTTATTTTATTGATTTTCACCTTTTAGCTTCTAGTTGTAATTATTTGCATTATGTTTTCTTCAATTTACTCAAAAATCCCAGAAACCAAACATGATTTCAATTGCTCTTATTTTATTTTTCTGATCACAATTAATTCCTACTCTCCAAGGATTCGATACGCAAGGATATACTTAAGGATTAAAACTACGACGATCCTTGTGCACTTGCAAGGCATCATCAGTTTACATCCATTAGAAAGGAGGATAAGGGATGCAGCGAGTGAAGGTACTATTATTACCAAAACACCTAGGAAGCTCGAGATTTGATCTCTGTTATGGCCTCAAATTTGTAGTAGTTCAGTGCCAAGACTGATTCTGCACCGAGGCATGTTAATGAGGTATCCACCAATAGCCCTAACTTTGAAGAATTTACATCCTTGTTGCAATAAACTATTTCTGCATTGAACAAGCACACACCTAAGTTTCCAAAAGCTCAAATATATGGAATATGTGGTGTACAAGGACACTTTACAGATTCATGTCCTTCGTTGACTAAATGTTACGAATAATTTTTGGTGGGCAACATCAGAGAAGGTATTACCCTTATTCAAACACATACAACCCAGGACAGAGAGATCATCCTAATTTCAGGTATAGAAATGGGTCACAAAATAACAACTATCAACAAAGTCATTTGTGCCACAATAACCAGTCCAACAATAATGGATCTTCTTTAGAGGACTTGGTGAAAACTTTGGTCACAACTACACAAGAAATTAAGTAGGCGAATCAACAATTTTAGTTACAAACAAAGGATGACATTTGAGATTTACGGAGTCAATTCAATCAACTAGCCACTTTAGTGAATAAGTGGAGAATCAAAGGAAATAGCCATCATAGCCTATTATATAAATTCCAGACAGGACGTCCACGCAATCAATATTTGCAGTGGGGAAGGAAATACCTGGTGGTGCTAAAAAACATGCATCACGTCAAGGTTTTGACGTGAAATCTGATTCACAAAAAGAGGTTGAAAAGAAAAAGGAAGTCCCTCATCAGCAATCAGTAACCATCAATCCAAAAGAATCACCTTTCCGTCACCGTTTGGCCAAGGAAAAGAACAAAAGAGATGATAGAGAAATTCTGAAGATGTTTGAGAAGATGGAAATTAGCATTCCTTTACTGACAACAATCAAGCAAGTTCCCATGTATGCTCATTTTCTTAAATAATTATGTACTAAAATGAGTAAATTGAAGGAAAATGAAAGCATTTCGATGGGAGAAACTGCTTCAGCTGTTCTACAGAAAAATCTACCTGTCAAAGAAAAGGATCCATGTATGTTTGTTATACCTTGGAAGATAGGTAGCTATGGTATAGAAAAGGCCATGTGTGATCTAGGTGCTTCAATCAATGTTATTCCTTTGTCTATTTATTATGCCTTAAATGTTGGTCCACCGAAAGAAAGTGGAGTTGTACTAACTCTTGCTGACAGATAAAGTATTTTTCCTGAAAGAGTGTTGGAAGATGTGTTAGTACATGTAAATGATTTGGTATTCTGAGCTGGCTTTTATGTTCTTGATATGTAAAATGATGGAACATCAAATTCTAGGTACTGTTGTTAGATCAGCCATTTTTGAAAATTGTTCAAACTAAAATTGATGTTCATGATAGTACTATGACCATGGAGTTTGATGGAGCAGTCATTAAATTCAATATCAATGATGCTATGAAGCACGTTAATGATTATTCTACTATTTATGCAGTTGATTCTATTGAGCCACTAACTGAAAAATTTGTCGAGTTGTGTTGTGATGATTCTCTGCAGGTTGCCTTTACTAGAAATCTAACTCCACCAATTTTATGCGAGCTGGAAGAAGAATGGGTCTTGTCGACACCTTTGATTGGTAATGTGTATGACTTGGAAATGCTACAAAATGCTCCTATAGTGGCGGGAAAGTTACAGTTAGAAGGATCCAGAAATATACTGAAGTCGTCCCTAGAGCAGCCGCCTAATCTTGAATGAAACCTCTTACGGATCATTTGAATGCATGTTCCTTGGAGATAATGCTATTCTTCGAGTGGTTATTTCAAACAAATTGAGTGAAGTGGAAGAAGAAAAACCTATGAGAATCCTCAAAGACAATAGAAAAGCCATGGGTTGGACAACAACTAACATTAAAGGGTTGATTCCATCAATTTTCATGCATCGAATTTTATTGGAAGAAAATCACAAACCGTGTAGACAACCTCAAAGAAGATTGAATTCGCCAATGATGGAAGTGGTTAAGAAAGAGATTCTTATATTACTTTATGCATGAGTGATTTATGTTATCTCTAATAGTCAATGGGTGAGTCTAACTCAGGTTGTACCAAAAAAAGACAGGAATAACCTTGGTCACTAATAAGGAAGGTGAATTGATGTCGACACGGGTTCAGAATGGTTGGGGCGTATGCATTGATTATAGAAAGTTCAAAACAGCAAGAAAAAAGGATCATTTTTCACTACCATTCACTGATAAAATGTTGGAACGTCTCACTGGTTGTTTACATTACGGCTATTTAGATGGGTATTCAGGCTTCCATCAAATTCCAGTCGCACTAGACGATCAAGAGAAGACCACCTTTAGTTGTCCTTTTGGCACTTTCGCTTATAGGCGCATGCCTTTGGGTCTTTGCAACGCTCCAACCACTTTTCAGATATGTATGGTGAGCATTTTCTTAGATTATGTTGAAAATATTATTGAGGTGTTTATAGATGATTTTACTGTGTATGGTGATTCATTCTCAACATGTCTCGAGAACTTGAATACAGTGCTGAAAAGGTGTATCGAGGTTAATCATGTTTTAAATTATGAGAAGTGCTACTTTATGATCGACCAAGGAATTTTTTTGGGACACATTGTTTCTTCTCGAGGTATTGAGGTCGGCAAACCTAAGGTGGATGTCATCCAATCTCTACCATATCCAACAAATGTACGAGCGGTGCGCTTTTTTCTTGGTCATGCTGGATTTTATAGAAGATCCATTAAATACTTCTCTAAAATTGCTCATCCTTTGAGTTGATTGCTACAAAAAGATGCCACTTCTTACTTTAATGAGAATTGCCAACATGCTTTTGATGTGTAGAAAGATAAATTAGTCACTGCACCCATTCTACAAGCATTAGATTGGAATTTACCCTTTGAACTGATGCGTGATGCAAGCAATTATGCTATTGGTGCTATTCTTGGGCAGCGAGTTGGTCGCGATCCTCATGTAATTTATTATGCATCTCGAACCTTTGATAGTACCCAAATGAATTACTCAACTTCTGAGAAGGAATTTCTTGTTGTGGCTTTTGCATTAGAGAAATTTAGATGATATTTATTAGGAACCAAAGTCATTGTGTATTCTGATCGTGCTGCACTCAGGTATTTAATGACCAAGAAAGATGTTAAACCATGTTTGCTTTGATGGGTTCTACAATTGCAAGAATTTGACATTGAGATTCGGATAAGAAAAGGAAGGAGAACACTATTGCGGTCATCTCAGTTGACTATCACACCTTACTGACAGTCCAAGTGTGCTCAAGGATGAATTTCCCGATGAGGGCCTATACATGGTGAACACGTCAAAGCCTTTCCATGACCCTTGGTGCATAGATCTAGTTAATTACTTACATTATAACGAGTTTTCAAAGGTAGCACAAGGGCTCAACGAGCCAAACTAAAGAATGATGCCAAATACTATGTTTGGGATGATCCTCACTTGGGGAAATTTTTCTCAGACCAAATGATTTGCATATGCATTTTTGAAATTGAAGTTTCTTCAATCTTGCAATTCTGTCATTCTGTAGCATGTGGTGGGCATTATGGACCACAAAGGACAGTAAGAAAGGTACTCGAATCTGGACTTTATTGGCCTTATATCTTTTGTGACGCATACCAATTTTGTAAATCTTGTGACTGATGCTAAGCTACAGGCACTATAGGCTGTTGAAATGAAATGCCTCTTAACCCATTTTTAGTTTGTTAAGTTTTCAATATTTGGGCCATTGATTTCATGGGTCATTTCCCTTCATCCTTTGGTAATTTATATATTTTTCTTTCTGTGGATTATGTTTCCAAATGGGTTGAGGCAAAAGCAACGAGAACTAACTTGCTAAAGTTATTGTGGATTTTGTCAAGTTTAATGTTTTTGTCAGGTTTGGCATTCCGAAAGCAATTATTAGTGATCGTGGCACTCATTTTTCCAACAAAGTGATGGCAGCTCTGTTCAATAAGTATGGTGTGACTCATCACACTTCAAGTGCTTATCATCCACATACAAATGACCAAGTTGAATTTTCTAATAAGGAGATTAAAATAATCTTTGAAAGAACTATAAATCCAAATCAAAAGGATTGGAGTCTCAAAGTTGAGGATGCTCTTTGGTCATACCGAACAACATTCAAGAATTCTCTAAGTATGTCTCCTTATCAAATGGTTTATGGTAAATCATGGCATCTTCATGTTGAACTTGAGCACAAAGCACTTTTTTTTGCAGTAAAACAATGAAGCACAGGCATGGTTGAAGCCAGACAGTAAAGCAAATTGCAGTTGCAAGAATTAGAGGAAATTCATAATAAAGCATACATGAATGCCACAATTTAGAAAGCCAAGATGAAGACCATTTATGATCAACACATTGCTTCCAAGTCCTTTACAGTAGGCCAAAAAGTTCTATTTAATTTGACTTTGAAACTTCATAGAGGAAAGTTGCATTCCAAGTGGGTAGGTCCATTTGTTGTGACAAAGGTTTTTTATCATGGTGCCATTGAAATTCAGAGTTTAGAAACTAGTAAATTTTTTTAAAGTTAATGGTCACCTACTTAAGCCTTTTTATGAAGGATTCGAACCACAAACTGTTCAGGTGATTTACTTCGAAGATCCAATTGATCCTTTTTTAAAATTCATCCTCGTCCAGCTAAAACGACGTAAAATAAGCGGTTCTTAGGAGGCAACACAATCATCTTTAATTTGCTGCACTTTTGTTTTGTTTTTGTTAGTTTATTAATTTTTCAATTTTCCTCTTTATGACCTAACCATATTTTTGCCAAGTTTGTGTTTTCTTGGTTATCATTTTGCATTTCTTAATGCAATTTTGGTCCCAATTTTCATGATTTCGGATGGGTATGGTGATATGCAAGTGTGGGGAGAGG
>CAODLS010434484.1:0-19130 GCA_948243855.1 Flueggea neowawraea | reverse complement strand
AAATTTTATCTCTGAAAATATTTAGGTATTTTTCTCTGAAATGATTTGGAAAGTAAACATGAATTTCGGAAAGTATTTGAAAGAAAACATTTTGACTATTTTGGATTTGAGAAATTAAATATGTTATTTAATTTCTTCATCTAATTAATTTTGGTAATTGTTTGTTGTCTGCTCTGTATGTGAAAGAATTTTAAAGTGGATTTTTGAAAGAATCTATTTATATATACGGGTGTATATATGTACAATATTAATTGGATATATACATGCATGTGGTAGTTTTCGAAAAAAATTTCAAAACCTTTTGAGAAGCATGTGCCGCTCTTTTGTGTTATCCGCTCACTAAGGAAGTTTACCCTT
Source organism: Flueggea neowawraea (assembly GCA_948243855.1). Lineage (NCBI taxonomy): Eukaryota > Viridiplantae > Streptophyta > Magnoliopsida > Malpighiales > Phyllanthaceae > Flueggea > Flueggea neowawraea. Next base: position 18,773 of record CAODLS010434484.1, on the reverse strand, counting down.
TTATTTTTCTTGTCTTTGTTCCACTTCACTTTTCAGGTAATTGATAGCGGCGTTTGGTTCTTCCGCGCTCAGTGAGTGTCCTATTGTTCGGGCCAAATTGTGTTATGTTAGTTCCTCCATACTGGGTAGTGGGTTATGGACTTGCGTTTGTTAAACAAATGTTTAACGGTTTATTTAAACTATTTATTTAGTATTTTGTTATTACAATTATATTGTAATTATATATTCGGGAATATTATTTTTGGAAAACGTATCCCTGCTAAATTGTTTAATACGGTAAATAAGCCGATTAATAATATGAATTTGGGTGATTTCTGTTCTCCGATGCTTGTCCAAAATGGGTCGGGCTTCCATAGACGGTTCGCCTCGTACGCCGGTTGCGGTCTCGGGAATAGGTCGTGACAAATTATATGGTTTGACTTTCTATTTAATTTTGCTCATTAATATTCCCACCCACTCAATTAATATAAATAGTTAATTTAGACAAATAAAATTAAATTTTCATTTGCTTATGAATGATGAATTCAGTCACTTCCCACTAAATTGTGTTTTTATGCAATTTTTACGAAAATGAGTACAAGCTGTTTATTTGATTTATCAAATTTTTTTACAACTAAAATTAGATATGCAAAATATATGGTTTTTTTTTAATCAAAAACGTAATTTATGTATAAATAAATATAATTGACGGATTTTTTTTATCAAAATCATAATTTATGTATAAATAAATATAAATATAAAAAAATGAGTTATGTGAATTTTTTACTATTTTTTATATATTAAAATTGTCTTTTAAAAATAATCTAATATAGTCAATCTCATTTTTATACTTTGATGATCCAATGACTATTATTATTTAACAAAATCAAATAAATGGTCCAAAATCTTTTTGTTTTTAGTTATGATAATATGTGTTCAATCTTATTTTTGCACATTATAAATCTAATGACTCTTATTATTTGACTAAATCAATGGTCCAAAATAATTTTGAAAATTCCTGAGCTAGGTGACTCAGAGTCACCCAAGGTAACTGCGGTTGGCAGTGTGGTGGTGTGTTAGATATGTCAAGATCCGGAGTCAGTTTCCACTCCCAGACTGACTCTCATGACGACAATGACCCATTATTATTATTATTATCATTGCCCTTTTGAACAGCTAAGCTACTACACCCCACTTCTTTTTCATCTTTCTTTGTGAAAAACCACTAGCTGCCTACAACTTATATACTGCACCTTCTCCCAACCAATTTCACTGCCTTTTCTTTCTTCACCCTTCCTCAACTCAACTGAGCTGCACTGAGAGTGTGATATATAGTGTGAGTATTGATTTTTGGAGTAACTAGGTTTTATTTACCTTAGAATACTAAGCTAGGTACTTAATTAGGGTTTCAGGGTACGGAAGATGTATGTTCTTTCGTATGTTAATGGATCAGACTTTATTCTATACACACTTATAGATATTCTGTTCAGATTCTTTTGATGTGATTACCTGATGAAGAAATGATTTTTGTGTTTGCAAGGTAATTCCCTTCTTGCCTGTCGGTAGCCTTTAAGTAATGATTCTTTTGATGCTATATTTGGTTGCATATATATATATATATGTTCCAATACTTTTTTATTTATTTTTGGATCTGAAGTTTCACTATTTAACATACATGGATTCTTTTCTTCCTCAATCATGAAACTTTGATCTGAACCAGTTTCAAAAAAAAGAAAAAAAAAACTTTGATCTGAACCCTCAAAATACATATTTATACATATGCCTTTCACTGGTACAAAATGCTGTTACTATTTAACATTTCTTTCAGTTTCTTTTTCACATATGTAATTAATATATGCAGTCTGTAGATTATTCTTCAATATTCACATGCTGCTCTCCAAGTTGACGGTTGTCAAGTTTGACGATTTATTTTTTCATTTAAGTCCAGTAAACAGGAATACAATTTAATTTTTTGTTTTTTTCTGTATAAATTATACTGTCAATAAAAACTGAGAGTAGAGATATTAAGCAATCACCAATCTTGTGAATAAGACGCTTTGATGGGATGCTGACAAACTGTTGATAAAATTGAGATTAGCTCATTGTAGAAGATGGGTAAGGAGTAGTAAAGAAGTAAAGAGAGAGAAAAAGGATGAATATAGAAATGGAGAGAAGAGAGAGGGCTTCCTTCAGCCCACTCATGGAAGGGATAAAAAGGGGTTGAAATAGCTGCCGACTCATTCATTCAACCACTTGTAGAGAAGAAGAGGATCATTTGTTTTGCCAGCTCTACTGTGATTGTGTGAATGATGCGGGAGATATTTTTCCATCCCTCCTTTTTTCTGTGTTTGTACTGAAGGGAGCTCCTTCTTTCCTTTCCTTCATTTATGTCTTTCCAAAAACTCTTCCTGTCAAACACAATTTTTCACGTACCTCATCATATATATTGGTTTATCATATTACTTCTGAACTTTGTTTTGTTCTTTTCTGTATTCTTTGGTTGTTGGTTGGATTCAAATTATAGGCTTATTTCCAGTTTTCTCGTCCATAACTAAAGTGCTTTGTCGTGAAAAAAAAAATCCCTAACTAAACTGAATCTCTCGTATATAAATGGTTACTTATTATGTAAACATGGTAGATTGGTCATGTGTTCTTGTTTATTTTAGTTGCTTTAATTTGCTACCTGCAGATTGTTTATCACAAAAAAAAAAGTGCATATTTATGAGTGTCTACTATTTGATGCTGAAATATCTTGTACTGTTCTTGCTTATCAGAAAAAAAAGTGCATGTGGTGAAATATCTTGTGCCATTCTTTTTCAAGTAGTATAAACTGAAAAGCATCTAATTATTTGATTCTGTTTGCATAGTAGCATGTATAAGTGTCTCCCTTTGTTCAAAAAAAAAAAAAGTTGTGGCTCCCTCTTTCATTTTGCTGTTGCTAATTAATTACACATTTGATAAATTTTATTTCTCATCTGAAACTTTATAATCGTAGGTATTTTTTCATCTGAAACTTTATAATGAAACTTTAGCAGCTTCAATTATTGTTTGTGTTATAATATTATTGTCCAGATATTTGTTTACTAAACCTTTTCTTTTATTGTATGGCTTTGCGTTTTCAAGTGGGCGGTGAACGTCTGCCATTGGAAGGTGTGATGCATAGTTTGCAAAATCTGGATGAGGCCAACTCCTAAGCATTGTTCCTGTTTTTGGAAATTTTAATTCCACTAGTTTGTTCTACTCTACTGGGTTCTGGTACATTGCATGGTTTTTCTCGACAAGTGTTTTCCTTTGTATCTATAGATGTTTTGGTGCTCACATGTGGTCCCTACCTGATAGTTGATACGAGTTACAATGTTGTTATAATATTATTGTAGTACATATAATTGCAATGGAAGGATCAGGAATCTGGTTAAGTGAGGTCAGATCTGTTTAGTCAAATTTTTCGTTTAACATGTGTACGAAAATATATATATATATGAAATAAAAAAATTAAATTAAATATTTTAATATATATAATAATTATACAACTATTTTGCACATTTGAACTAAGAGATGACAGTTGTTTTCGAGTAGTTATAGCTTGAAAGCGTTGCAAAATAACCTCATTATTAATAGGTATAAATTTTTTTTCTCAATGCATACCACCAGGAGGTCATTCATCCATTCATCTCTCATTCTATTTAGCAAATCCATCTTGATAACATTCATAGTACAAAATATTCTTTCAATAGAAGCAGTTGCAACTGGAAGAAACAATGTCAATTCAATCAAACATATACCAAAGAGAAGACTCAGACTTCTTCAATTTGAACCAACTTCTTTGCAAAACTTCCCAAATCTTGAATGTTGTAAAATTCCTCATTATCTTTTATACTAAAAATATAAATTCAAAATTCATGACAAAGAATCTCAAGTTCTTCCCAAGTGAAATATTGTGGATAAAGTTCTGCAAGACGAACTAACATTTCAATATTGAAATTCGCAAATGAGTTCTTTAGATTGAGACAATTCATGCAAAGAAGTAATTATGTATTCGTCTCTGGAAAATGATTTTCCATCTCTTGTATAAGTAAATCGAGAACTTAAAAATAAGAAAAATGACTAGCTGTTAATTTGGTGCGATGGTAGTAATAAGAGAGAAGATATAATTGGAAGAAAAAAATATGTATAATTACCTCACAAAAAATCTCCACCTGATAATGGTGATAATTGGTAACACGACTATCTTGCTTCATACGAATACGTGATTTGATGGTATCTTTCATATTAATAACATCAATGGAATTAGTCGCACAAAATTTCTCCACTTCCTCTAAGAAGTTGTCCCATTCATATTAATTCTCCCTAAAATGCCGCAATACCTTTTTGGTTGTTACGATTAAAGACATAGGTTGAACAATATTTTGATCTCTTTCTTGAAGAACAAGTGACAAATCATATACTAATCCAAGTATACGTGTCATCAAAATTAAAACAAAGGCAAAGTCATAGGTCTCCACCTTCAAAAGCAGAGTCTTAGAAAATCCTCTTATATTTGGATCAGAACCATCATCATACACACCTTGAAGTACTTCAGTTATTGAAGGACACACCGATCATAGACAATTTAAAGTGTTGAAGTGTGATCCCCATTGAGTGTCACCTGGTCTTTTTAAGCTAGTTTCTTGATTTAAACCTCTACCACTGCTAATTTTCATACGTTCAAGACATTCAATAATATTGCCATGCTCGATTTGTCAAAGTTTGTCCACTCTTTTACAAGAGTATCCACATTCATTCACAATCAAGCTGACAACATTAAATAAATTGCTCACAGCTCGATGATCTTTGGCAATAGTTACAACAACTAATTGGAGTTGATGAGCAAAACAATGGGCATACTTAGCAAAAGTATTTTCTTTCAATATAAGTGGTTTTAAACCATTGAATTCATCCCGCATATTTGACGCACCATCATATCCTTGACCCCTCAGTGTTGATAAAGGTAAATTATGTTTAGCAAATAGAGAGTCAATTCCTTCTTGCAAAGTTGTTGCACAGGTATTAGTGACATGAACAATGCCTAAAAACCTTTCTATAACCTCTCTATTATTATTAACATACCTAAGAACAACTATCATTTGTTCATTTACTGAGATATCACGCGACTCATCAACCAAAAGAAAAAACTTGAGATCTCTAATGTCATTTAGTATCGGACATGTAGTTTTGACAGCACAACAATTTGTTAATTTCTTTTGAATTTGGGGGGAGGTCATGTGGTTGTTCACATAAGCATTCTTCCTAGTAACTTTAGCGACCTCTGCACTTCGTTCACTGTACCATGCCAACAACTCTAGAAAATTCCTTCTATTTAATGAACTTGATAATTCATCATGTCCACAAAAAGGCAACCCTTGAGAAAAAGCCAACGAATCACATCCAAAGATGTCGTCAAGTGAGTGCAATAAGAAACTTCTTCGATCCGCTATTGTCTTAAGCAATTATAGGAGATACTCTGCCTTTGGTTTATAAAATTTTCAAATGAAATTCTTACCGCATTGTGTGTACTATTCACTTCTCCCACGTGGTAATTGAATCTTTCAAGTGCCTTCTTCAAATTATTGAAAACCCACAATTAGAAATGATTCATCCCCAAAATGATTTGTATTGATAGGCTTAAAAAGGTAGCACCAAAAACAAAATGCGACATCTGTAGACACACTATACTCCAACCATGGATGTTTCTAGAACCATCTCGGTTGAAAACTTCTATTATTTTGCCCATATTTTCTTTTGGAAAAATTATAACTCTTTGGTTGATAAGGACCCTTAGAAATGTACTCTTATTGAATTCAATCTCTAATGTTAGGATCAAAGTCTTCAATTGGTTTTCGTAGTGTCGATTCGTTAACTATGTCATCCAGACTAAAATCCAACTTACTATTTTTCTCCTTTTCATTTGCATTTGAAATTAACGTAACATCTGGAGTTCTTGAATATTCGACACTACTCCTTGGTCTCTTGGTATTGGTTACAAATCTATCTATAGACTAATAAAAAAAATAAAATAATAACAAATTTAAGTCAATCCAAATGAAATCACCTAACAATTAAAAACATCTAACTAATTCAAATATTGCACTAAATTTAAGTCAATTTATTCCAACAAAACAACCTAGCAATCACAAAATAATAACAAAATTATTAGAAACCAAAATCAATTAACCTAGCAATTAAAAACATCTAACTAATTCAAATCTAGCAATTAAATCCATTCAATCACAAATAAAAAAATTATTTAAGCCAATTTATTCTAACAAAATAACCTAGCAATCATAAAATAATAACATAGTTATTAGACACCCAAACCAATTAATCAACAATCCCAATCCTAATTAAAATAAAAACTGAATTACATTGGAAATAAGAAAAAAAAAGGCTCGGCTAACTTACCAAGGAGAGGGATGAACGTCGTCGGCAAATGAGAGGCAGCGGCAAGGTGGAGCGCGGCGGCTGGAGTGCATCAGCATGGGATGTGGGTGGAACCGTGATTTGCGGAAGATGGAGTTTTGAGATCGGGAAGGGAATTGGTGCCATGGTGATTATTAAGGGAGTTGGGCACAACAGCCTTTTGTTAAGTGACCAGAGCAAAATGGTGTTGGTCACTTTTTTTTTTTATTTCAGTAAGGCGAAACGACATTGATTTTTTTTATTTTTAAACCACAATTGTTTAAAAATAATTAAAAAAGAGGTCCCCTCTTTAGTGCTTTGTCTTCCTCTGTCCTCCCCTTAGGTCATCTTCGCCTCCAAGCTTCAACGACAACAATGGTAGCCCTTTCTCAAAGCCCCACTTGATAGGGGCTCCAATGGCACTTCTCCAGTGCCAATGGATGCTCGGGTATCCACTGATTCCTTAGGAGCCACTGTATAATTGGCTCTCTAAGCGCTCCTTAATTGCATTCATTATTGGCTTCGACTTTATAGGAGCTTTAGAATATCTGTATTTTATTGCATATGATACAATCAAGGCAACAAACGAATCTGACTCTATACAACACAATCTATCAGAGACTATTGGCTTAATACATCTCAGCCTCCTCAACTTGGCACAAATGATGTTTGACAGCCCAACTTTGTGAATGTTGTTCCAACCCCGTGAACATGGTTTCTCGGGGAACTTTAAGAACTTCTGCGTTCACGTAGCCAAGTTCGTGTGCTACAATTGCCCCAAGCGCGTGACAGTGTTAATATTCACTAATTACAAGTGGTAAATTACTTATAAAAAACTTCAAGTGATAAATTAGCCCCCTTAACTTGTATTCTTTTATTTGTAAAATAAGGACAACAAATTTAGTTTGAACCAAATTAATTTGGTCGATTAACCGACGTGTTTGGTTTGGTGTTGTTTCCTAAGATAAAGAAACCATCAGTTTACAATTTTAATAATTTCAAAACCAAAATCGAATCGAACTTGTCACCTGAATCCAGCCAACCATCAATTTGCAACTTTACAATTTTAATATATTTTCTATTTTCTCTAATCGAATCTCTTGATTCTCAAACACACTAAACGTAATCCTCTCTCATTCTCTTTTTTTGTCTCCCAAACACATTATCTCTCCTTCCTCTTTATAATCTAACATAACCATTAACCCAAACACTTAGACTAGATTTCTCTCGATTCTCAAATACCCTCTCTCACTCTCATCTTTGTCTCGCAAACCCTAAACCCTTAAACTTATGTTTTGCCAATCTCAATTTTCTTTCATTAGTTTAATCAGTTTTATTTGTTATCATCAAGCTTGCAATCATTTTGCATCTCTTTGTCATTCTCATCCCGTCCTTCCGTTGATCTTAATAGGTACAAAAATGGATGCAATTCTAAAATTAAACAAATGGTTGTGATTTGAGTTTTCTTAAAGTTTTCTTGCAATTATTAAAATTAAAGTTTTCTTAAAGTTTTCTGTGATTTAAGCAACACACTTGAGTTATTTTCTTGCAATCGAGGCAAAAGATTTGCATTCTTATGTTAGCCACTTCTCACTTTTATCTAAGAGTTTTTCTCCAAATGAAACAACAAAGAAACACATTAAAATAGATGAAATCTAACACAAATCACACAAGAAGAGGAAAGGGGTGAAGATCTGCATTTTTTGTTGACATGGCACTTTTTTACACACATGGCACAACGTTGGAAATTTTTTTCATGCTGTTGTTAGTGCTTCACATCTAGCTCTGATAGTGCAAAAAAGTCACAAAAAACCAAGTTCAAGGAGGGTTCAAACAGCATTCGCAAAGTTGGAGGCGTCAACAATTATTTGGGCCCAAGTTTAGGGGGCTGAATATGCATTAAGCCTAAACTATTGCAGGTCTGCATCGCTTTTGCTGTACCGCTGTCCAGCCACGCGATCGTATCTGAGAATTTGTTTATGTCTATTGTAAAGGACTCTAAAACACAACATTCATCGCCAAGATAAATCTGAAATCTATGAATCTGATGTTCAGATATTCTTGACAATTGTTGAGATATTCTTGACAGGTTATAAATATTCTATTTCCAGAATTGAAGCCAATTATGTTCTTGATTCGTAGCTATAGAATTAGATATTTGTTTCCATTATTAGTTTCTCTGAAATATAAAAACACTCTTGTAAATCAAAGATTGGTGGGTGAATGAGAAATACAACATTAAAATTCTCTCTATTGTCTCTGTTCCAAGTTGGTATCAGAGCCCAAGGCTCTTGATCTAAATTATATTTCTGAAACCTGTTTATAAATAAATGGGTGATAAAGCTGAAACTTCACGGAACAATCTTGTTCCTGTTATAGTGCAGCCTGAAGGAGTATTTAATGCAGGTATTACTCTTACTGAATCAAACTATGATGTGTGGTCACAGTTGAAGGAGATGCACATTGTTGAATGAGAAAAACTCTCCTATATTCGTGGAAAACCAGCTCCACCTAAAGAATCTGAAGAAGGGTATGAAAAGTGGTATGCCGAAAACCACAAAGTTAAGAGATGGTTGCTAATATCGATGACACTTGAAATCATGAAACGCTATATTCGGTTCTCTACTGCTTATGCAATTTGGACAGCATTAGCAAAAGCATTCTATGATGGAAGTGATGAACTGCAAACTTTTGAGCTGAACTAGAAAGCCATTGGAGCTAAACAAAATGGAAGATCTCTTTTAGAATATTATGGTGAACTTGTTGAGATTTTTCAAGAACTAGATCATCGAGACAGTTGATATGAAGGATCTTGATGATGTTGAAGAATACAGGAAATCCATCGAAAGATTGAGAGTGCACATATTTCTTGCTGGACTTGATGACTGTCTTGAACAAGTCCGTGGAGATATTTTGCGAAAAGATTCAATTCCATTAGAAGACTGTTATGCTTTAATTCGGCGTGAGGCTAATCGTCGAATTACATTCAGAGGAGAATCCAAAAATTCTGAAAATGTGGCAATGGTTGCTAGGAATAAGCCAAGAGGTAATCGAAGTACTGAAAAATCTCTGTACAAATGCACTCGCTATAATGATACTGGACACACAAAAGAACGCTGTTGTGAATTGGTGGGGCACCCAGAATGGTGGGATCACAACAAAGCTAAAAAGAAGAATATGAAGAATTCTCAACCTATCACTACAGCTGCTGAAACAAGAACAAAAGATGAGGTTGGTGAGATGCATTCAGCGATGGTAGCTACTGTAGGTAATGGTTTTAAGTCTCTTTATGCTTCTGCTCCTGTTAGTAGTAGTAACACATGGATAATTGATGCTGGTGCAATCAATCAAATGACATTTGTTTCTAAACAAATTGCTAAAATCAAACCCCATCAGAAAAATTTGTTGCTAATGGTGAAAAAGTTCCTATTGTTGGTGAAAGGTCTTTTAAATTTACTGAAACCTTGAACTTAGAATCTGTTTTTGTTGTTCCTTCCTTAGGATATAATGTCTTGTCTGTGTCTCAAATTACAGAGGCCTTATCTTGCATTGTAGTTTTCTGGCCTAACTTTTGTCTCTTTAAGGACATCTAAATGAAACATACGATTGGTTGTGGTATTAAGCAAGGAACTTTGTACTACCTGGACTTGAAGGCAACAATTTCAGATAAACTAAGTTAAGCTCTAGCGGTGAAAGGTTGTCATATGGCAAGCAAACAAGCAAAGATCCGGTTGCAGCATCAAAGATTGGGACATGCCTCTTTTGGATACTTAAAGAAATTGTTTCCACGTTTGTTTGAGAAAGTTGATATTTCTAGTCTCCATTGTGATGCATGTGAAGTAGCAAAAAGTCACAGAACTTCTTTTTCATCAGTATTGAATAAAAGTCATTCTCCATTCATGATTGTTCAATCAGATGTATGGGGGCCATCTAAAATTTATACATTGGGAAGATCTCGTTGGTTTGTTACATTTATTGATGACTGCACTAGAATGACATGGATATGGCTACTGAAATCTAAGAATGAAGTGAACATGTTATTTCAGAAATTTGTAGAATAATCAAGACTCAATATAATGCACAAGTCCAAGTTCTTCGTAGTGACAATGGTGGAGAATATAAAAACTTAGCTATGAAGAATTATCTAGACGGATAGGGCATCATTCATCAGACTACATGTGTTGATACACCTCAGCAGAATGGTGTAGCAAAGCAAAAAAATCGACTTCCTTGAAGTAGTTCGTGCTCTATTAATCCAAGCTCACATGCCCTTTTCTTACTGGGGTTAGGCTTGGTGTGCTACAATCTACTTAATTAACAGAACCCCTTCAAGAGTGCTTGAGTTTGAAACGCCACTACACACTTTGTGCAAGAATATGACCTGTCCATCAGTATCAAATCTTCCTCCTAGAGTGTTTGGATGTGTAGTCTTTGTGCACATTCACAAACAACAACGCCATAAATTAGCTCCACGATCTTTGAGATGTGTTTTCCTTGAATATGTTGTAAATCAAAAAGGGTACAAATGCTACCATCCTCCAACCAAACAGATGTTTGTTACAGTAGATGCAGTATTTCATGAAGATAAAATGTATTTTTCTCAGGCTGAACTTCAGGGGGAGAGTTATCAAGAGGACATCATGACATTGGATTATGAAGTTCAGGAAGTTCAGGGGGAGTCTCACAGGAATGATGTTGAACATGGAAGTCGTAATGATCAGTCTGAAGTTGTTGATATATCATAATCTGATTTTGCAGATGTGAATCCAAAATCCAATGAATTGCAGCTTGAAGACGTGAATGTAGAATTGATTACCTCATAGCAACAACCTGAACTCCTAAATGTACTGCACCAATTGTCCATTCAGTATGCTCTTAACTTGCAATTTAAACCTATTAAAAAACAATTGCCTGAACGCAATAATAGAGGTATTCTTAAGCCTACTTATGAACCTGATCTCTTAAGCAAAGTGAAATATCCTATGAATAACTATGTTTCAGATCACAATCTGTCAGAATCAAATAATTCATTCATAAATCAATTATCTTCTGTAGTTATTCCTAACAATGAACAGGAAGCCTTAGCTGATCCAAGGTGGAGAGCTGCAATGGATGAAGAAATGTAGTCACTGAGAAGAAGTGGAACATGGGAACTCGTTGACTGTCCCCACGGAAGACACCAGTGGGATGTCACTGGGTTTTTACTGTCAAATATCGAGCTGATGGCACAGTTGAGTATTTTAAGGAAAGATTGGTAGCCAATGGGTATACACAAACCTATAAAGTAGATTATACACAGACATTTACTCATGTGGCTAAAATCAATACCGTACGAGTATTGTTGTCACTAGAAGCTAACTTGGATTGGCCACTACACCAATTTGATGTTAAAAATGCATTCTCACATGGTGAATTATCTGAAGATATTTATATGGAGCTTCCACCAGGATGTGTGACATCCAAAAGTATGAATGGAAAAGTGTGCAAGCTAGAAAAGGCACTATATGGACTAAAGCAGTCCCCAAGAGCTTGGTTTGGAAGATTCACGAAATCAATGATTGCTTTTAGATACCCAAAAACAATTCTGATCACACCTTGTTCTTGAAAAGAGTAAAGGACAAATTCACAGCTCTCATTGTCTATGTAGATGACATGGTTGTAATAGGAAATGATCCCAATGAAGTAAAAGTTTTGAGAGAATATCTGCCGAAAGAATTTGAGATGAAGGTTTTGGGTTGCTTGAAATACTTCCTCAGAATAGAAGTCTCCAGATCGAAAGAGGGAATTTTCTTGTCTCAAAGAAAAGACATCCTAGATTTATTGAAAGAAACAGGAATGCCAGGTTGTCAACCAGTTGATACATCAGTTGAGGAAGGATTGAAGCTGTGTATAGAAGAAGGTCAAGTTCCTGTTGATAAAGGAAGATATTAGAGGCTTGTCGGATGACTAATGTACTTGGCACACACAAGACCTGATTTAGCATATGCTTTAAGTATTGTTAGCCAATTCATGCATAATCCTGGAGAGAAACATATGGAGGCAGTTATGAGAATATTGAGGTACTTAAAGTTTGCCCTTGGAAGAGGTATTTGTTTAAGAAAAATGCAACTGTAGGAGACATTGTTGTATATGCTGATGCTGACTGGGCCAGAGCATTGGTTGATAGGAGATCTACATCTGGCTACTTTATGTTTGTATGAGGTAATCTTGTTACCTAGAGAAGCAAGAAACAGAATGTGGTCTCTTGCTCAAGTGCAGAATTTGAGTATAGAGGAATTGCATTTGGATTATGTGAAGCTCTATGGTTACAATTGTTATTACAAGACTTGGGTTATACTCCACAACAACCAATTCAGTTGTATTGTGACAATAAAGCTGCTCGTGATATCACTCACAATCCAGTCCAGCATGATAGAACTAAACATGTTGAAGTTGACAGTTCTTTATCAAAGAGAAGTTAGATAGCAAAATTCTGGAATTGCCCTAAATATGATTTGAAGATTAGTTAGCAGACATTCCAACTAAAGCAGTGTTGAGTCATGATTTTTTGAGATGGATTGACAAGTTGGGCATATATGATATCCATCCACCAACTTGAGGGGGAATGTTGAGATATTCTTGATAGGTTGTAAATATTCTACTTCCAGAATTGGAGCCAATTATGTTCCTGATTTTTAGCTATAGAATTAGATATTTGTTTCCATTATTAGTTTCTCTATGATATAAAAGACACTCTTGTAAATCAAAGATTTGTGGGTTAATGAGAAATATAATATTGAAATTCTCTCTATTGTCTCTGTTTCAAGTATCTTATACCCTTTGATCAAACCAGCATCATGGTAGGCTGTGATGGATTGTGATAAAGCCTCTTGAAGAAGAAGAAGAAAGAGGTAGTGAGAGATAGGATCCCTTTGCCTAATTCCTCGAGTTGATTGAAAGCATTGAGTGGCATTAACATTTACAATCACTGAGTACTAGACTATTGTAATGCATTCCTTAACCCATTGAATCACTTAGCACAAAAACCAAATCGAGCTAAAATTTCCAATAAGAAGGACCATTCCACTCAATCATAGGCTTCAATAAGATCAATCTTAATGGCCATACATATTGCTTCCCAATTCTTCTCTTCTTTAAACCGTGAAAGGCGTCATGAGCTAATAATAAATTATTTTGGATCAAACGGCTTGGAACAAAGGCATTTTGTTATCTGGAGATCAGAGAGGGCACCCATGTCTTAAGCCAATTCGCCATGATTTTAGTGATTATTTTGAGACCAAATTGCATAGTGCAATAGGCCTAAATTGTTGCACTCACGATGGGCTAGCAACCTTCAGAATTAGGGCGATATTAGTCCTATTAATATGCCTTAACAGAAAACCTGAGAGAAAAAAATTGCTGGATAGCCTTAGTGACGTCTTCACCTACAACTTCCCAATGGATATGGTAAAAGGATCCATGAAAACCATTTGGCCTTGGAGATTTATCACCTACCATAAAGAAAATAGCCTTTTTAACTTCCTCCACATGTATTGGGGCTGTTAAGAAGTCATTTATTGTTGAACCAGGGTTAGTTCACATTTGATTCCTTCTATATTTTAAATAATGTACAAAATTTAGTAAGATTGAATTTAAGAAAGAAAACAAATTCATGATCAATAAAGACCAAGAAAAATGAAGAAAATCATATTATCAAGTCTAGGAGTCGATCCATAGTGTTTAGAAGCTGAATGATGCATGAAGAAATCAATTGAAGATGTTCCAGGACTTTGATAGTCGACTAACACTCTTGGCCAGTCGACTAGTGAAGAAACAGAAGCATCCATAACTCCGGATAGTCGACTAATGAAGCTGTGAGTCGATTAATGGAACAAAACATCCTAGTAGTCGACTAATGGAAATTGTTAGTCGACTAATAAAGATCATGAGGACTCAAATCTAACTCAAAATGACATTCACATGATTTACAAGTCAAATCTTTCAAGAACAACTGTCGTTTAACATATATGTGACTTGAGTAGTCAACTGGTGAAGTTTGGTAGTCGACTAACCAAGAGGATAGAAGTGAATCTAAAGCTTGTAGTTGACTGGTGACTTTGGTAGCTGACTAGTGAAGGCTAACAACATCAAAAAAGCTTTATGATTAATTTCCAACAGGTTGCTATGTTACTCCAACGGTTAGAACAACTTCAATCACATTCAAGACACTATAAAAAGGACTCCAAACATCAAAATTAAATGTCTCATTCCTTGGTTTATCAAGCTTACATTCACTATCTTTGAGAGCCACCAAAAGAGGTCAAAACTAGCATAGTGTGGGTAGTTTGTGCTTCATCTTTTACCCTAAAGTCCCACCATGTTTGTTTCTCATTTGTAATCTCTGTAAGAGTTTGTAAACACTTTGAGAGGGGGAAATGTTTGTTATGAACCTAAAAAAATAATATTGTAAGGGCTTTAGAGGTGTGAGCCTAAGAGAGAAATCAACCTTATGTTGGCCTTAAAGGTGCGAGTTGAAATCAACCTTGTGAGCTAGGCTTTAGAGGTGTGAACTGCAATCAACCTTGTGTTGGCTTCAGAGGTATGGCCAATAATCAAGTTTGTTGTAAGGCTTTGTCAGATTGAGCTAGAATCAATCATCGTATAGTGGATTGAGGAAATCTTAAGTGTAGAACTTAGGTAGTGGACGTAGATACGTTTGGTTGAATCACTCTAAATCGTTTGTGACACCTTTTTACATTATCCATTATGGAAATTATACTAAAATCATATATACTATTAGAAAATCATACAATGTACATCATTTATATGTCATAAACATACCATACAATATATGTCATGTATATGTCATAAACATAGACATATATACGCATATATTCTTTAAGATTTAAACTATTTTCAAGGTAAAACAAAATCAACTCAACTAACTATCAATGCATATGCTAAGGCGGAGAGAGCCTAAAGCTGCAGCCAACCGACCTGTGACTCATGCTGCTATCTACAAGCTTCAACTCAAGTCAAACAAAATATCTACTAGCAACAGTAACCTGAAAAAATGTTTGCACTTTATATGAGTCGCAACTCAATGAGCAAAACTATCATAGATCAAACTCAAACAAAAACACAAGCATATAATAAATAATTCATTAGCTAAGTCATACAAACATATGCATATGCCACTGTATTCCTTTTTATATGTTGTGACCAAACAAATCATGCATCACCCCAAGATTCTTGTATACCACTGTGTGGTTGTCTGGCCATCATCGTATGAAAATTAACCCAAGGTCTCCTATGTAATAATGACCCGAAAGTCTCTCTTGTATATGACCCGAATGTCTCCTATGTATTTTGCAAATACAAAAACATCATGATCACAACGTCTTTATTAAGTCCAGTATGAATGCATCATCATATGAAATATTTGATAATAAATATCCATGTAAAAGCATTCCATTCCATATGTACAATGAGCATTCTTAACATATCCATATAACAAATCATTTAAAGATTCTCAACATATAGCATATACCATGTAAATTCAAGTATCCAAGTAATCACCAACTTGTCCAAATAATCATATCAAGAGCATATCTGTAAACAAAAATCATATAACACATAATTGAATCCGATCTCAAGTTTATACTCGCCTTTTCAAGACAGATAAAATGTCTCGTTATCTTGCTCGGACTCCCTCTCAATGTTTCACGATCCTATAGCATATACTCAAGTTATTCCCGCTCTAACTTATAATTAAATGCAATGCACGTGTATGAGATGTTTTGAATATATGGAATCTTGTTAGCTCTCTATTATGGATGCATTTAATTATTTGGATTGACAGAAAAATGATCCAACTATATCTAATGAAACTTTAAGCTTAAGGTAACAAAATTCTATATACACTATTCTGGACACTCTGTTTGTTCTCTAATGTTGAATGTCCAAAAAGAATTATATTTCTATGAAATTTAACCCTTATATATGAGACATATAATAGTGTAGGTATACCAAATTTCAGCCCTTAATTCATTGTAAAACAATCTGGGAAATTTTTCAAAGTTGCAACACCTTAACAGATTAATTTCAAGTGAGCAACTATAATTTATTATACATGACTGATGTTATGTAGATCCAATTATAACCAAACTTTTCATACATATTCTAGACACATATACAAAAAAATTATGTTTTAAAATCTATCTCTAAGGTTTCCAAAATCACTATACAAACAAATTGTTCCTACTAAATCTAAAATTTGGGCAGTTCATACTATTTTGACTATAAATATCAAACGACAAAATTAGCTTAAACTGTTTCATAGGCATATAGAAGACACTTTGAGTTTGTTGAAATTCCATTTCTATCTAGATCAAAAGTAAGATGTAATCACAGTTTTTGTAAGAGTTTCAATGAGTTTAGAGTTACCTTTGCCTTGTTTCTTCTTTGAAGAGATCGATAGTCAATTGTTTGAGAGCTATTTGAAGACTGCAAGGCTGTCTTTGTTTCAATGGTTTTTGAAGAACAAAAAGGATTGAGGAAGAGCTGGGTTTTCTTTATACGAGAGGAATGAATTTGGGTCGGTTAGTTTTGTTTCATTTCATAATTTATTCTAATCCTATACACCTAAGTGCAGCTGTAAACTTGGACACATGGAGACTGATTTTACTCATGAATCAACTAGGTGTCACCTTTTGAGTATATATTCTTCTTCTTCACAACCTTAACACATGTATAAGTATATTTTTATATTATTCTTTTTATATGTTACCCGATCCTTTTTTAACTATTCACTTGTTTTACTTATACATGTATCTTTGATTTCTAATCCCTCTAATAAGTTTTGAATTTTATTTGATACAAGATTAAATTGACATATTGAATCTACTTATTTTTCTAAAATTTTGTACTTTTCATCGTATTTGTGGCAATGAAGCGAGTGTATCTAAGAAATTATTTTCTAGCTAATTCATCAAGTATATCTTAACTTATAACCATACATATCGATTTTTATATAAATATGTTTATATAATGCATATATCAATAAATATATGTTATGTATAATTGTTTCAGGTTGGGATGTTATAATGCTACAATCTTTCTTCCACTTTTTCATGACAAGAGCATATAGATTGGTGGACTCCTATAGAATTCTCAACATACTCCTCTTTAGTATTTTGACCTACCGATTTCTCAGACCAATCATGGTTTTTTGTGGTCATCATAGTAATATGCTTGGGAGTTTAGGTGATCATAACTCTTATGCTCACGCTCCTCGGACTCTTCTTGGAATTAGTGGCATTCCTTATAATTTTTATAGTATTTTTTTTGGATATTTTAGTCTACCAATTCTTCAAATTAACTATAGTCGTAGTGGTCATAATCATGATTGATTTTCCTTCTATTTCCATTCCAGATTTGCAAGATTTCATGCATCTCCAAGGCAATATTCTCAATTTTTCCAATCCCAATGAATGCTCTTTCCTTTCTTGATTTGCAAATTGTTGTCCTCTCCCATTGATTTGCAGTTGTCCTCGTTGTTGCCAACCTCGTACCTCAGCCAAAATTTGTTGTCCTCAAGCATTATTTTCCTCTATGGTTTGTTAATTTGTTATCCTCCATGATCTACTCCAATCTTTTCCTTTTTTACTAAATTATGATATAAACAGTAACATTTCTATTTATTTTTTTGGCCTAATGCATAAATTCAACCAAATAACATTTATGTACGATTACGAAGGCCAAGTAGATTACGTCTAACAGAGGGGTGATGATGATGAGCTCGCATTTTTGCCACATAAGACTTCATGTATGCATTTGCATAAACGTTCATGCAGTACCATTTTTTTTTATCGGAGTTCATGTAGTGCCATTTAACATCCGCTAAATTATAGCTCAAAAGTGAATACAATTAATAGTTTGAAGGTGGCAACTGAAAATTAACTTTACGGTGGAAATACCTGATTAGTTCATGGATCAAAGCATGCGTCAAGCTTTATATATTCCGTTAATACTTTGGGCTTTTAGGACTTGCTTGGTTCAATTTCTCAGGAAATCAATTCCTGAGAAATTATTTCTCAGGAAGTGACTTTTCGAGAAGTAATATACAAATATATTTGGTTGTAATTTTAAATTTTTGGAAAGTGTAACTTATTGTACTTAGTTAAAAATTACATTTCTCAGGAAATTAGTTAAAAAAGTTAATAATACCCTTATTATTATTAAATTTAAATTAATAATATGAAAAAATTAAATAAAAAATATTTATTTTATTACATAAATATATCTCCAATTAGCAATTAAAATTATAGTTAATATTCATACAAATCTATAATGAAGACTAATATTTTTAATTTGACAAA
>CAODLS010434425.1:0-10149 GCA_948243855.1 Flueggea neowawraea | reverse complement strand
GCCCTTCTTGGTCTTGCTTTTGGCTTGCATTTTAATGGAGTCTGTCTCATATGTCTCCCACAACAAGTCCATGCCTTCACCACCATCCACATTATGCCTTTCTTCAAAAAGCTTGCATGCCAATGTCCTCCTCCACTCTTTTGCCTTCCTCATGGACCCAAAACTCCCAAGATTTGAATCAAAAGTTTGGGAATTATCAGGACTGTACCATGAATCCATTGATCTTTGTGAGCTTACTTTTGATAGTGAATACTCTCTACCAACATCATCATCATCTTCAAACACCTTTCTTTGATCACTTAATATATTGTTATGACTCATTGCCTTGGATCCACTTCTCATGAATGGTTTCTCTTTTTGTTCCTCAACTTTATTGGTCTTCGCACTTAGTGGTTTGACTTCTTTGGCTTCTTTTTGCAACAATGTAGAAGAATAATCTTCTTCAAACTTCTCTTTTTCTTGTAAAAATCCATCCAATGTCTTTACTTCCTCAATCAATGCACTTTCTTGCTTTGTAGTCACCACAACATTTTCATGGCTCCAACTCTGTTCAACCTCTGCTTGATGATCATCCACACTTGGTAACATATACTTCTCTTCTTCAACTGGGCTCTCACCAATTTCAGGACTTGACGTCTCAAACACAATCTTGTAAGCCTCTAGCTCCTCAAACCCATCAAACTCGTCACTCTCATTCCCATCCTCGTCTCTAGACCTCATCAATCTCTCCAAAACAGCCTGAAAGAAACCAACTTTAGCGCCATTCTTGTCATAAGCTAGACCAGGAGAGAAAGTAAAGAGAGCAAGAACAAGAAGAGAGGTGGTAATGAAGAGAGGAGAGAGGAAAGACAGGAGCTTTAAGAGGTAAGGAGAGAAGAAAATTAAGTAAGAGAAGTAGAGAGGGTTGGAGATCATGAAGGAGCAAAACAAGAACAAGTCAGAGATAAAATGACTTGAAAACTGAGTTTTCTTGGTGGTGGTTGGCGACAAAGAAAATTCAGCCATTGTAAAATCTTTCTACGATCAGGTGGTGACTTGAACAAGTAATGGTTGTGTGTGAGAGAGAGGAATAGAGAATATTGGAATCACAAGCAAGTTGTGATCGTGATAGAAAATGGTTTCAAGTCAGTTTTTGTTTGGTTTTGGTTTGGTTGGTTTCTGAGATTGGAAGAGAAGAGAAGAGAAGAGGAGAAGAGAAGAGAAGAGAGTATGTGTGAGTGAGTGTGAGTGTGGTGGTGTGTGAGATTGGAAGTGAAAGCGGCGTGAATAAAGGAGCAAAATAATATAGAGAAAATTATATAAGAAACAATAGCATTGACAAGAACAAAAAAGAAAGCAGCTTTAGAAACTTTGGTTACATTTGTCTATCTATGTAACCACCAACTTTGTTATGCCTTCTTTTTAATTATTACTCAAGAGAAAATTATGATTGTTATTACCATCTCAAGATTACATATTTACCTTTTAATAGCTGACTCAAATAGTAAGATACCATAAATATTAACTCAAATAGTAAGATACCATAAATATTAACGTTTTCATGTCGACCCATGAATTTTAGATGAAATGGTATTGGCTCCTAATCTTTCAATTAGAAATTTTGAGTTCATATCATATCGGATGATTTTTTTTTTCATTTGCTCCAAGGGAAAATTGAAATCCCGACTTCTTAGTACTGAAATTAATTCTAGTATCAATAGATTAAAACTTATTGGTACCATATCGAGTGATTTAAAAAAATATATACCTGAACAATGTTGATGAAAGTGCTAAAAAATGTAGATTTGAATAGTAAAACAAATTAAAGATTTAAAAAGAAATTATTTACACTAAAGAAGAACATGATCGTGCCAATTGTATGCATCTCGGAAGCAACAAATATATTACTACTTGATGTAGAACAACGCCGTTTTGACAATAAAGAAGTGTGCGACAATTTTAATTGTCAAATATTGTTTGTATCTACATAACATGTTCCCACCATTACCCAATCATAGTCGTATAAATAATACATTAAATCAATATTCGACACAAGCTGGGGTAATGAAAAATCACCACACCATATCTGGTCTTCACTCGTGACTAATAAACATCTCTGTTCTTATCATTTTTTTACTCGCAAACGGTTACTGAGATTGAAAATAATTGCAGTAACATTAGTAACACATCTTTTTAATTCTCTCTCACCCAAAAAGGTTCACCCATTAATCAATGATATTTGACCCTTTTAATTAGTTACAAGTAATCAAAGAAAATATATAAATTCATGAACTAAAATACTAGAAACCTATAATCAAGAAAAAGGAAATTTTTTGTCTACTCTTGATATACGTCCCAACGCATGCGCCAAACAAATTGACATGTAACACGTACATTAATGTGTAGAGATACAATTACATTCAAGACCTATTAATCCATGTCACTTGTTAATTTACTTGATTTGTGTGTGAAAACATACGCTAAGAGTACGCAAGAGATAATAGTGATAGAGAGTGAGGAGGATAGGGAGACAGGAGGTGATAGAGGGGTGGATTGGTTGCACATGGCAAACCACTCATGGCCACTAGAGTGCATGACCCCCCCCTACAATTCATGCACTCTTATTGCTCCCTTCTTTTCACTCCATTTCGGACCCATCCATCTGTCACCACCACCCTTCTTCTCTTTTCATTTCCTGCTCTGATACTATAACTATGTTCATGGAGAAGAATTTGTGAATGCACGTTTCACACTTAAAGTCTTCCATTCCACATTGGAAGTATTCATTTTTGTGGCGGGGACAAAGACAGTGAAAAAATACACTTATTCATGAAAATTCTGGATGCAATCAACTCCACTCATACTGTCAGATTTAGATGCCAAATGACGTTTGACTAACTAAACGGTAATTTGCATTTGCATGAATTAGACAGACTAAAATTCATGCCAATTGCAGAGCATCAGAGACAACACATGAAGCACGCATCCATCAAGGATCGGACCGAAAAGTTCTCTTTACAGACAGATCAATTTCACAACAAGAGAACTTGCTAAATCAACATCTAAATCCTCATCACTTACTGGAGCACAAAGGGCATGCATTTAGCCTAGCACATGTAATCTAGGGTAAACGACCTCTCCCATGCAGACTGACTCGCTACTAAAGTGGCTCAAGCTTTTACCATCCAGAAAATCAGATTATATATCAACAGAGATAGGCTGGCTACAAACTTTAATTAGTGACCCAGAAATAAGAATAGTGTGCCATTAGTTTTGCACCTTGGAGAGCTCATCTTTATCTTTCACAGTCAACCAGCAGACAAAAGAATAACCATCTTCTAGCCCCTAATCACCTCCAGTTCTTTTCTTCTATTTTATTAAAAAAGAACTCAAATTATGCCCTTCATCATGCATGCTTTTACCAATAAAGAGGATAGAAAACAGATTATTAAAAAACATCAAGAGGAAAACATTGAAAAAGGAGTAATCCGACTTATTGACCAACAACCTCTATGCATGATAGGCTGTCGACAATCAATGCAAAAAGGTCAAAGAGATCTAAATTAAGAAAGAGGGCAATTATTAGAGCGTCCTAAACTAAGGGTTGAAGAATTAAAACACTATGTGGTAAATAAATAGGGGATTTAAGGAAGAAGCTTATTAAAACCATGCATAGCACAATTTAGTGAAGCCACCAAATAGCAAAAATACAAAGAAACGAGCAATCACACTCACACGGCACATTTCCCCACAACAAACTTCAGGTAATATAAATTGGTAATCAGCCTAAAGCTCACTACTTTTTTCTCCCAATAAACCTCATCGAAGTTGCACTGTGCAACAGGAAATGCCTTGATTACGTAAAAAGATCTAGCGACCCAAAGCCAATATTCCGAAGAAGCTTCTGCTAAGAGAGACTACATAATTGAAGACACCAAGTTATTCACGCATACGACAGTACCACCTGCTTATTATTCTAACCTAATATCCGCCTGACATGAAATGAAGTCCACAACGAGTTCAAATAAAGCTATGAGTTTCACATCTTCGCAAAAAGATTAACAAACAAAAAAAAAAAGGGGGGGGAGGGGGGGAAGGGAAGAAAGCAATGAAAATTTTGAGACAAACCTTCAACACACAAGAACCAACTATTCTTACTCTTCAAAAGATCTTTCGAACAATGTCATACAATCATATTTCAATAGACCATACTCATCCACATTATGGTTCACAACAAACTGAAAGACCAAACTATAACAATATAGCCACTCATAGTGGATGATTCCCTAACCTTTGGAAATAGCACCATTAAATTGATGACTAATCCATTCTAAAAACAGAACCAATTACTCTGTCATCACAGGCTTGTTTTCATTTGCTTTAGGTTTCTGCTCCTTTGGCTTCTGCTCTTCAATTTTCCTGAAATATCAATGCATCAGAAAGTCAAACAAGACACAAAGATGCACAGTATCTTAAAAGGCTCAAAACAAACTGAGAATGGTAATATTGATCTAATAATCAATAATCAGCAGAAATTCACACATATTTGCATAACTGAACAAACGGGAGAGAAAAAAAAAAGAGTAAGGTCGTTGTATCAGCTTTAAAAGTAAAATTCATGAAATCACCACAATCATCGACAGAGGGAAAAACTGAAAATACAAGAAAATCTGATTTTGCAATTGGATTAATAATACAAAATGTAGCAGTTTGATGCGAAAACTGATGAAATTCATGCCACTTTTTAAGCCAAAGCATCCAAATATGTAGACGAACTTGAAACTGCAACACGTTAAAATTTGAACCAACACACATGAATCAATTAAGGGGCAACTTCATCATAACTTCAGCACAAAAGGGTATCAAAAAATTTAATCTAAAACCAACAAGGCATGTTAATTATTACCTACCAAACGATTACAGTTTTATAATCCAGTTTCGAAAAAAGCATCGTAATGTCGTAATTTCACTAATAACACATGTCCCTCAACCTTCTGTTTTCGTTCCATTGGTCAGAGTTCTCGGTTTTCATTAAACACAAATCAACACTGAATAAACATGCTAATCATAAATCCGAAACCTCTAATTCACTCAAATATTACACAAAAACATTAACAGAGAAAGAACTATAGAGCGAGACCTCTTGTCAGAGGAGCCACCCTTCTGACTGAGGAAGGAGCGGAAGAGAGGCGAGTTAACGTCGTAGATCATTCTTCTTCGATTGATTGGAGCGAGGGAGAGAGAAAGGGAGGTTGATAAAACCCTAGATTTTTGTTCGTCGCCACTACGTTCGGTTTGCGGTTTCTAGATGGAGCTCCGGTTTTAATATATTGTCAGATATGGGTTGTGGTTACCGGGTCGGCAACTGATGTTTCTGAATCCGATTGTTATGTTGGGCTTTTTAAATGACCCAAGTTGTTTGGCCCAAAAAATGGACCCCAATCGAGCCCAATCAAGTTTCTTTTGCCACTAGACGAGGGATTTCAATTTTGAAATTTTATGACACCAAGTCTCCATCCCTGCCGCTCAATCCCAAGACCTTGTGGTTAGAGGCGTGAGTTTTAGCCACTGCGGTTAGCCGAACCAAAATTTTTAACCAAATTATTTTATTATACCCAAATTTATGAAAAAATTACACATTGTCTCTATTTTTAACTCTCATAACATCGAAAAATCTCTCTCAAACTCTTTTGTCCCAAAAATTTAAACCACGTAATTGGAAATAGTAGCCAAACTGGTAGGCATGTGCTTCAAAATCTTTGGTTTGAGTCGTGACACAACGTCAGATGTATTTTTTGAGTATTCTACCTTAATAATGTAGGTTCACTTCCTCTTACTTAATTATAATTTTTCTAATATTCTGTAATGAATAAGAGTTTATATGATTATGTCCAACGAGATACGATATTACTTATCACTCCCCTTTCATCCTCTATCCAAAAAAAAAAAAAAAGAAATCGATTCCCCTCCAGAAATAAGAGTAGTGGTCTCGTGCAGGACTCCACTTAAGTTACCCTTAATTTTAACTGCGCTAAGATATGCTTTTGTGGGATGACTCCATGTGTGGAGGCCTTAGTGGATAGAACAGAGAGGAGTAGTTGGATGGTACCTGGAAATAGACGTGGCATCCATCCAACTGTCAAAGTCTGTTGCAATCATAAGATTGGACCAATTCTTCAACTTGTTTCCTGTTTTATGTCACCTTTAAAGAAAGAAAAAAGTTTGACCAAACAAGTAGCTTTGCAATGCCCGTCAAAGAAGCAATGTCAACCCATTTAAACACTCGAGTCCACCCACAACGACACATGCCATTAACACAATTTTAAATTGTTTTATTTATACGGTATTTTTTTTGAAATGATTTATATGGCATAAAATTAAAAAGCGACAATTTTGTTAGTAAATACATTTTGTAATCATTCATAACCTGATTTGTAAGTCCTGTGGGAAGACTTGGGTACATCTAATCACATGAGTGGTTGATGAGAAAAATACCAAGTCTTTTGTTCATTTAACCGTTGGATGAAGAGTGCCACATTTTTTAGATCATGAACAGGGATTGGAAAGTAGAACTTCAACATGTGCTTGGCGAACCTAATCAATGTTCCCATTGGATTGGCAATAGAGGACTTCATAGTAGTATAGCCAGTAATGCCTCTAATTGTATTTGTGAGGCTCTTTTACATTTGTTATATATTGACACTATTGGTTTGGGCTATTTGAATTTTAATAATAATTCCTTTTTTTCTACCTATTCACATAGTCAGGGTAGCTGAATCGATGATTGTATGATATCGTTTTTTGTTCGGATCAGCCTAACTGAGTTTAATGGTAGAGTTAAGAATCGAAAGAGGTGAATCGATGTTAGAATTGGGGTCGAAAACAAAGCTCGAACCCCAAAGGCAAAGATGGGTCGACAGTGGAAGTGTAAAAATACTCCGAATTTTCAGTAAAGTCAGCTGATCCTCCTCCGCGGGTTGTGCTAAAACAAAAGAGGGTTAAAGGTCTTTATTAAAAAAATAATTTATAAAAAAATTAAGTATGTTACGTTTTTAAAGTGAGTATAGGCGACATCATTGATTAAGTTATTTCCATAAACGTCATTTTATTCGAAAACAGCTTATAGATTTCTTGTCAAACAAGCAAAACAAGAGTAGAAAATATCTACTAGTGAGATGCCTGTTGATTTTCTGGGTAGCATGAGTGGCTACTTATGGCAGTTGAACTACATTTGTACGACCAGGGGCCCAATAAGCACGACTATCCTTTTCATTAGTCAATGAACTATTTATCGTGGGAAAAACAGGAATTACTGACGTAGCCTTATTTTCTTTTTCTCTTTCTTTTTCTCACAGACAATAAAAATAGGGGCGACCAATTGGCATGATCATAAACCCTAAATCCTATCAGGGCCGATCATACAAACGCGCCTCCGTTAACTTTGGCAAAAATTGGATTTTGTTATCGCAGTCCCAAGAACTAAGGTAAGTAGTAGGAGTCCAACTAAACACAGATGAAATTCGATGATACTCTTGATATTTTGGTCATTTACTTTTTAAACAATAAATCAGTTAGGCTCAAACTTGGGGTTTTTCATTCTCACACTTGTGTCTTTGACACTTCTACTAAATAACATACGATATTCTAATTTTTATGGTGTATAGTGAAAGCCTTTATTTTATCCCTAGACTATAACCTACTGTGGTATGTAGCATTATCCATATCATCACTTTACGATTAAAAAAAACAACGAAATGCTATGCAAACAAATGATTATATAAATTGTGTATACTAATAAAAAAATATAAATTGTGTATTAATTTATTAATTTTTAAATAAAAAGAAAAAAAGAATAGCGGTGTGTTCAGGATAATTAAAAATATAACAATGAGCCCATAATTTTTTTTTACATGAAAAAAGGGAGCAGGGGGAGACCGGTGTAGCTCATCCTGCTGAGCGTGATCATGCAGTCCATCTCTCTACTGCTAAATATTTGAAGAGTTATAACTGAACTTGGTAAGGTGACTGAGTTTCGTCACCTCGGCACCCATCAGGAGCCAGACAGATTTGTAGGGCTATTCATCATACTCAAATGCTTGACTTAAACTCAGTTGTCCAAGACAATAATTTACTTCCTCCCTTGGAGTTTGAACCCGGGTCAAGCGTACATGAGACTGCTTTCACTCTATTAGGCTATCCCTAAAGGGTATAATGAGCCTATAATTGAATCTTCATGAGTGATCGACCAAGATCAAGTAGCCACCAAGTTAAACCATAGCGATAAGATTCTATCTTTCATTCACCCTTCTCACTGGACGTTGATTGAAGATAAAAAAAAGTGTAATTTAACTTATTTGATAATAAATTGAGTTAAATATAAATTAGTTTAAATATCACTAGGCTAATTGACCTCAAATAGAAAAAGAGACCCAAGTGGAATTATTGAAAAAGCATGTTAAATTTCAAAATCAATTATTATAAAATACACCAAATAAATATTTTTAAATTCTCGACGTGGTTTTTTTATTTCTTGATAATAGAAAAAAACTGGCAATATAATCACATCCTTTCAAAATATTTTACAAGTGAACTTTTGACAATAACGGCAATGAACAAATCATATTATTGTCGCAAAAATTAAAATCAATGACTAAATAAAGTTCATATTCATTTTTATTTTATTATAATTATATTTCCGTGGTCAGCATTACCATATTAGGTAAGTCTTTCAATAGACATAGAAAAAGGGCTAAGCTAAGAGTTATTTGATAACATTTAAGAGTCGTTTGGTTCAAAGGTTAATGAAAATCAAGATTGGAATCAAAATATATTATATAGAGAATGGAAATGATAGGAATTGGAATCAAAATTATCCTTACATTAATTGTTTAGTTTAATATAGATCGAAATTTGATTATTATAGTTATCTGTTTGGTTTATATTTGTTGCGGAATCGGAATCAATCATAACTGAAGGAATCCTATACTGATTTAATTAATAAACAATATAATTTATAGGTTCGACTTACTAACCTGGATACCAGCAGAAGGCAGTACCGAGGTAGGACCATATTTGATGTTGGTCTCGCGAGCAAACCACGGTTGAATTGTCAATGGATTTGCACAGAACTCAGTGGGGATGAAGAAGGATGGCTTCTTCTTTTTTTCTCGGTTAGAGAGACCGACATCTCTCTATCTCTTTCTCTCTCTCATTTTGAAAGGTTTTTGTTAGTGGGAATGAAAGAATGAAAAATCTCATTCTTCCTCCTCCATCTCTCTTATATATATAAGAGAGAATTTGGGCCTAAATGAGCTCATGGGCCTAATGGGCTCATATCAGACCCAACTCAATCGGCCATGTCAATTGGTCTCGGTTGATAGTCCCAGTTCATATCTTGACCGACTGCGTTCGGTTCACCCATCATGAGCGGACCGCTTTTCCAACATCTCTCACTCACACATGATAGAACCATAACTCTTCATGGATTATGATGAAACTAATACCAATCATGATAAAGATCTTGTGTCATACAAACAAATAGACCGTTAGACCAATATATAATGATAGTGTAATTGATATACACATGTTAGGGTTATATAACAACTCTTAACTCAATCCTGCTGGAAGACGTCTCTCGCAAAACAGCTCCATTCTGCCAAATTGTATGCAACAACAGCACAAACTGCTAGAATGTATGCTTTCCCCTAGTTTGTAACCACACAATCGCTGCTTTTGAATTTTTCGATCTCACGAAAGTTTTACTCAAACTTCACACATCATGTGAACATGAGAGAGCATTAAGCAAACTTTTGAGACTAGTATGAATACGTCTAGGAACAAACTTTCCCTCTTACACCAGACAATCATATAGCCAAGTTTACTTGCCCAGCTTGACACGCTTGGTCAAATCAATCATGACCATTAATGACAAGTTAAAGTAGCCAAACTCAACTACATGTTTTGAATATGTTAAGGGTTCTAAGGGTAAATAATACTTAGAACCACATGTTCACGGTAGGGTCTCACACTAGAAAAAATGAGATTGTTTACCAATCTTTCCATCCCTATGGTTGTGTATATAGCACATATGGTATGATCATGTGTTGTGGTGTTCTTTCCTTTCCTTAGGGAAGTGCATGTTTATACAATATTGTCAACACCACACAGAAG
>CAODLS010434424.1:0-12124 GCA_948243855.1 Flueggea neowawraea | reverse complement strand
TAGTATGCTTTGAACTTTGCATATAGCTTATACTCTCGTAAAGTCTGCAATACTGACCTCAAGTGGTCCTCATGTTCCTCCTTAATCTTCGAGTACACCAAAATATCATCGATGAAAATGATAACAAACCGATCCAAGTATGCTATGAACATTCTGTTCATCAAATCCATGAATACCACTGGCGCATTAGTCAAACCAAACGACATCACAAGGAACTCATAATGATCATACCTAGTTCAAAAAGCTATCTTGGGAATGTCCTCCCTTCTGATCCCGATTTTAAAAAACCACTGCGCACCCTGCAGCTGGTCAAACAAATCATCTATCATCGAAAGCGGATATCTGTTATTAACGGTCACCTTGTTCAGCTGGCGATAGTCAATACACATGCAAAGACTACCGTCCTTCTTTTTAACAAACAACACTGGAGCACCCCAAGGTGAGTCGCTCGGTCTAATAAACCCCTTATCCATCAAATCTCTCAATTGCGCTTATAGCTCCTTCAATTCTGCTGGTGCCATCCAATACGGTGGAATTGATATCGGATTGGTACCAGGCTATACCTCTATCACAAACCAGAGTCAAATGATAAACTCTGGCATGCCCATCGGTAGCAGAACTAGTCGGTCTAGCCTGACCCCGACCACTGCCCTGGCTAACCTGGCTACAGGCTCCTGAACCTTCGGCGCCTCTGCCTGCCCGCTACCGACTGCACTGACTGTGATATTGATCCCCGTTTCAGAGGACACTCTGCAACCTTATGCCCAAGATGCCTACAGTGATAACAGAGACCTGCAGCCTTGTGGCAAATACCTGGATGTCTCCTTCCATATGTCCCATAAGGTACATAAAAGCCTGTGCGCTATCCTTTGGTACGCCCAGCCGGTTGTACCACACTGCTACTCTGAGAATCCTGACCCTGCCTCTGGCTCCCAGAAGAATATCTACGTCTATGCTCAAACTGGCCTTTCTGACTACGGCCCTGCTGACCACCAGACATACTCTCAGTCTTTGCCCTCTTAGGCTCTTTCGGTTCTCTCTCGTCTTAATATTCCATACTCCTCACAACCTCACAAAATTGTGAGATGGTCGACAACCTCTGGGTTCTTACTACCCTCCTAATCTTTAGCAACAACCCGTTCAGAAACTTCCTAGCCAATGCCTCCTCATTTTGAGCCTCAGCTGGAGCATACCTACTCAGCTCCTGAAATCTGTCCTCATACTCAGTCACCGTTATGTCCGATTCGTGATGGAACTCGCTGAACTGATCCACCCTCTTATCTCTCTCACTTGGAGGTAGAATAGACAAAGTGAGCTCCAATTTGAACTGCTCCCAAGAATATACCCTGTGAGTCCTCGGCTTCTGCCAGCATTTGGCGGCTCTGCCATCCAACAAAAAGGATGCCAATCTGACTCTTGCAGCATCATCCATGAGATCCATAACCTCAAAACACTTCTCAATAGTAAATGTAAAATCCTGGGGATCCTATCCCAATTTGCCGAAAAACTCGACGGAGAAAGCTTCATAAATCTGGCAAGGCATGCCTCAGTGTCAGACTGTGCTACTACAACAGATGTTGGCCCAACTAACTCTGGTGGGGGTGGAGGAACTGGATGAGCTGTAACCATAGGCAGAGTTGGTTAACTCCCAGCTGCCTGACCAGCCAAAAATGCTTCCACACACATAAGAACCTGTGTGAACCACTTGAAGGCGTTGATCGGACCAGCGGGTGGTGGTTGTGGTGTTGGTGCCGCAACCTCCGGCTCACTTGCTGTGTCCTGATGATCGACAACTGACTGGGCAGCGACCTCTACTGGCATATGTCTAGGCCTCCCACGACCTCTACCGCAACCTCGACCACGACTTCTATCCATATCTACAAAGAAATAACCATATGCAAGGGTCAATATGCATGTAATTGCCATAATAACATAACGAAGGTCAAGGAATACACAGGGGCAATTTAGATAGACTCGATCAAAGATACCTATGCTCCACACAGACCCCTGACAATACAAAAACCTAGTTCTTTGAGACCACATTTGGTATCAAAGACATAGGCACTCAGACTCACGAAACCTAGTTCTCTGATACCACCTTTCGTATTGGAGTACACACATACTCAAGACTTACGAAACCTAGGCTCTGATACCACATTTGCCATGACCCATAATAGGGACCCGTGACTAGCATACGAGTCAGACCGTTTGTGAAAGCCCAGTCCAGCTCGTACAAGCCTCAATGATATAGAACCTATACTAACCATCCATTTTACATTTTTAATAAAATCGTTTATAAGAAAATCATATTTATGTAAAATATTAAATATATCAAGTGACAAAAATATATACAAAATCGATACAAGTACCCCGAAAATAAACCCAAAATCAACGGACACCACAACCCAACAGTATATCGGTGTGGAGCTTTAAAACAAAGACGTAGCCCGATCAAGAAGGCACTACTACCCAAAAGTATGTCAGAGGCTCACTGGACGAAGATATCAAAAGGTTTCCGGGTCTAGTCAACCTGTAAAAAAAGGGAAACAAGGAAACACATAAAGATAAAGGGGGTTAAACCCAGTGAGGGACAACACTCCAGATTGCCTCATATGTTCCTCACAAGTTTGGTTTGAAAACCGTTATAAAATTACCATATACAGGTATACAAAAGGTATACATATAAGTATACAATCTACATACATAGTACAATTCGTAAAACATTTACACCCAAAGAAAACACGTGCATATTAGTAAAATAATACTACTAATATCTAAGTCAAAAACAATATATACAATTTATGATCATGGGACTGATAATAATCGTGGTGTGAACTATGTCACCAATCACTTCAATAACGACTGTGGACTCTGCCACTTATCCAATAACAAATCATGCGTTGGCCCAGGGCACATGGCTATCGTCAGCCCTGATAACCGAGCCAGTAACAATGCCTTGGTATACCAAAGGCTACGAACCCTGTAGTAAAGGTGTCTCACAATGAAAAGCAATTATCAAAACCAGTAACATGCATTCAGCATAGAAAACAGTGTAAAACATAGATATAAATATATAAATATCAATCCTTTCAAAAACAAAGCAGTGAATATTTTATTCATATAATCCAATTATTTAATTAGTCAATCCTTAGATTAGTCCGGTCACAGATATACGTCAAGCACATCAAAAACAATATATAGTTTCGAGACACAACCTATGTGTCTGAAACTGTCATCCACTCACTTGGATGTCCAAGCTCTAAACACCGGTACCACTATCAGTTGGCTGATCCTGTTGACATACGTGGTGGGAAGCTGAAACAATAACAGAAACAATGACAAATCAGAAACAATAACAATGCGACGCTGGTATTGAGGCGATACTGAAACTCGTGTACATGCATATGCAGATGTAGACCCCTCAAAATGTCCAAAATTATAATCCGAAAATGAATCCATCACTTTCGACCCAAAATTCAAAATATACGTAAACTTACAGTTTGGTCCCCGACCAGTGTAAAATTATGTTTTGGTCCCCGAAACTTGACAATTTATGAAACATTCCCCGAGGTGTCTTGGGATTAACGACTCTAATTTCATAAGTCAGAATCCCCAAATTTTACCCCAAAACTCTCAAAAATTGCGAATTACGAAAAGATGCAATTTGGTCCCTCAGAACCACGGTTTACTCGAGTTACTTAGAGACTAACTCGAGTTAATCATGGTCTGTTTTACTCGAGTTGGTCAGAAGATAACTTGAGTAAATCCTGGGCCATTTTACTCGAGTTAATTGTCGACAACTCGAGTAAATCCGAGCTTATCTTACTCTAGTTGGCCAACATGCTTACTCGAGTAAGGCACTTACCCAGATTGTCCAGATCAACGAATCACTTACTGCAACCGATAAAAATACTCGCAATCACATACATTGATTCCAATCAACTCCATAAACACAAATCTATACCCAACTCCATCGAAACAACTCAGAATTACCCAAAAAATACCAAAACCCGAATTATTCAAACCCATTTTCCCCTAACACCCTAGTATGTTCAATCTTGCAAAATGTATGAAGAAAGAGGGGGTTAGGAATTCAATCTTACCTCAAGAAACCCAAAGAAAGTGTTGAGGAACGTCTTGAGAGAGTTTGAGAGCATCTGGATGGACTGAAGTGGAGTAAATGACGAGTTTTGGGTTAGTTAGGTCTCTTAAAGACGAAGAATACCAAAACGCGTCGTACCACTTTCGTACAGATAACTCGAGTTACACAAAATTTAACTTGAGTTATATGGCTTCCGTACAACTATAGTTACACGATTTGCTAACTCGAGTTGTATGGGGGTCACACAACTCAAGTTGCATTCTTTACTTACTTGAGTTATCGACTCTCCAAACCACTAACACTGCACGAAATGTGCACTCAAGTAATTCATTATTCTCGAGGTTCCACAACACCTAATCCTCGACAAATACGTCCGATTATCTTCAAGATTAAGTTGGACTCGGTCGGAAATCTACATGACTCTTAACCAAAATGGATGGGATATTACAACATAACACAACGGAAATAACAAAAATTTTAACCTTGAATTCCGCCAAGGATCCATGGACATGAACATACACGATGAGGGTTAGTGGTTCTACCTTAGATCCAAAGCTCAAATGTATTGCAGAATGGAGTGTTGGTGTTGTTTTTAGTGTTCAAAAACCCAAATCTCCTTTCCTCACATTGCCATTGCGTGAACGTGTGTAAGGGTATCAACACAAACAAACCCTTTTCGATTGGAGGAGTGTAGTAGCACTTAGAATCTGTATTATATTTTTCTCACAAATAATTTTCTCTCTTTTATTTGTGGCACTCACAAATTCGGCGATGCCATGGAAAATATGACAAGGGTGTGCTTCCATTTATTAGCTCACAAAACCCTAATGAGGCCGAATTCCCTTTCTTGTCGCACAATAATAGGAACTCCTAATTAGTCATATGTGTGCTTTTTTTTTCTTGTCACACAAGAATAAAAACTCCTATAAAATAGGAAGTGTGTGCTGAATTTTCAAAGGGCCTTTTAATGGTTATTGAGCTTTTAATTACATGATACATTATCATTAAATAAATCACTCTATTATTAATACATGGGCCGAATTATGTCACACATAATTATATAACAAAAAATGTAATAATAAGTAATTTATATTAAAATTCCATTACATTAATGGAAAATGTCTTATATCATATTTAAGACATAAACTATTAAAATCCTGAATTATTAATGATCAATCAAATTAACAATTTTAATAATTCAATTACCACAATAAAGAATATTTGTAATCCAATCCAATTCGTTATAGTGTGAGACCCAAAAGGTCCACTCAAAATTGGCAATATGCCTTGTCCTAAAACTTGGGCCATTTGTCTATAAGCAATATCTAATGCATTACCGAGTTAACCTTTCACAATTTGATATTTAGTCCTTTTGTCTCACGATATCTATTAAGCATAAGGCATGATTACATGTCAACCTTGTATTTCTTAATGTGTTTCTCGATCCCAAGTAGATTGATATAGCAAATGACATTGATAACCCTTTTATCAATTCATTTGAGTATGAATACATTCTATCAATCATACTCATCAAGTGGCCTAGAGATATCACTCTTCATAAGAGGAACAAATTCATCACTCTCACTATTACTTCTCTACAAGATTCATGACATATCCAAGCATAGCCTTTATTGTTACCCTATTACGGATGACGTTTGACTAAGTTAAAACATGTGATTCCTCATGCAAGAGTTGATAGTGAGTTTCAGTCATAGGACTTAAAGATGACCACTGCATGAACCTACTTGTGATATCAATCCATACAGAGCTTTCATAGTGGGCCAGTCCAATACATGTTCCCTAACATGTATCTATGTTCTAAGTGATATCTCATATCCATAATCAGTAAAACATGATTATCCACTTAGCAACATACTAAGCTTAATTCATTATCATTCTCATGATAACAATTCATTAGGGACATTTAGAGTAGCATTCCTTTTACCTTATGGTTTTACTATCAATTCATACTTGATGACATAAAGAAGAGTAAACTATTCATAGAACATATTATTCCATAGATATAAATAATGTAACACCCTTATGTCCTATGATGTATAGCGTAATAATTTAAACCAATAGAAAATAAATATGTAGCATATCATATATGTATATATGTACATATCAAACATCATGCATAAAGTCATATAAACAAAAATCTTTAACATATATAGATATATAAATTCACTATACTACAAAACTTTACATGTGTAAAACTAGCAAAATGCAAATGAGGAGGAGGAGGGAGCTTATTTCTATCCTCTGAAAGCTATCTATAACAAAAATATATCTTCACCTGTGACCTGGAAAAATATTTGCACTTTATATGAGTCGTAACTCAATGAGTATAAACCATCATAGATCAAATTCAGGTAGAAACAAGCACATAACAAATAACTGACTAACTATGTCATACATATGCATACGCCACTTTATTCATTTTTATATGTTATGACCAAATAAGCCAAGTATCGCCCTGGGATTTCTGTATGACCCGAATATCTCCTGTATATGACCCGAATATCTCTTGTACTGGTTGGCCAGCACCATATATGACTCGAAGGTCTCCTGTATTTCACCTGAAAGTCTCATGTATATGACCTGAAGGTCTCTTGTATGATTTGTGAATTCAAAAGCATAATGGTCACAACACCTTTATTAAGTCCAATGTGAATGTACCAACATGTGAAACATTTGATAATTGATATCCATGTAAAATCATTCATTTCCATGTAAATAATGTGCATTCTCAACATATCCGTATAACAAACCATATGAAGATTCTCAACATATATCATGTAAATTCAACTAATCACCCAATATGTCCATGTAATCATAACAAGAGTACATCTTTGAATACAAAGCATATAACACAAATTTGAATCTAATCTCCATTTTATACTCACCACTTTAAGACAGGTAGTATGTCTCATTACCTTTCTTAGGCTCCCTCTAAACGTTCCTTGATCTTTGGTACTTAGAAGCAAAGGATGCAACAACTACTGATCTAGTCTTGTTTTTGGTGATTTCTAGCATTCCTCTCAAATTCTTCTCACCAATTCGATTCTTCCTCACTTCTTGCCTCTCTTCCACACTTATTTCTCTTATTTCTACTCTCTAAGATGGCTATACATGAAATGGTTCAGGTTTATATGCATTTGATTTGTTTTTATCATGTTTTAATCCAAGCACGAGGTGTCAAATGGTGATATGATGTTTGGAAGGTCCAATTGGAAGATTTTGCTCTTCTTTTCAATTTGGTCCTTATTGACTTTGTCACTTTATAGTACTGATATTTCTAAACTATTAAATGCAAAATATTGGTTTCCACCTAGAAACAGAAATGATAGAATGACTAACCGACATTTTCCCCCTCGTTCTACATCTAATTTACTTTTAGTACTTATCTTTCCAACGATCCACCATTTGGAATTTCTATAAAATTTCTAGGAAATTTTAATCTAATTTCAACGAATAGAAATAAATGACATCTTGTTAGGCTCTTTTCTCATTGTCTACATGTTTTATGCAATGTTCGATGATGCTGATATGATGCATATGAATGTATGTGTTCGTATGAATATGCTTTATATTGTGTATGCTTTGAATATGTATTGTGAGTCAAGGTTGTGACAATTCTCCTTCTCTATAAAAAATTTATCCTCGAAATTCCGTACCGATGTCACCAAACAAATGAGGATACTCTTTCCTCATCTTCTCTTCTATTTCCCATATAGCTTCTTCTCTAGAATGATTCCTCCATATAACTTTAACTATTGGTATCTCACGATTTCTCAATTGTTTAACCTTATGATCAACTATTGACACAGGTTCTTCTATATAGCTCAAATTATTAGAAATCTCAATGGCTTAATCTTTTAACATATGCGTAAGATATGAACGATACCTCCTAAACATGCTAACATGGAAAACATCATGAATTTGAGAAAGTTCTGAAGGTAGTGCCAATTTATATGCAAGTGGTTCCACTTTCTCTATAATCTGATACGGCCTAATATACCTAGGACATAATTTCCCTTTGTTGCCGAACCTAAGTACCCCTTTCCATGGTGAAACCTTTAAGAATACCTTCTCACCAACTTGATATTCCATTTCTCTTCTATGTTGATGAGCATAGCTCTTTTGACGATCTTGTATTGCTTTTAACCTGCTTTACATAATATCTATCTTATCTACTGCATTTTGAGCAATATATGGCCCTTCTAAGATTGTTGTACCTTCTTTATCCCAGTATAATGGGTTTCTGCATTTTCTTCCATATAAAGCTTCATATGGCGCCATACCAATACTACTATTAAAATGATTATTATAAGCACATTCCATTAAAGCAATATACTCATCCCACACACCTTTGAATTCAAGAACACATACCCTTAGCACTTCTTCTAAAGTCTGAATTGGCATTTTGGATTGCCCGTCATTTTGAGGATGGAATGTTATGCTGAATTTTAATCTTGTGCCCATGGCTGTTTGGAAACTTTCCCAAAATCGAGAAGTGAATCTCGGATCTCTGTGTGAAACAATAGAAATAGGAATACCATGTAACTTCACAATTTCTTAAATATATCTTTTTGGTAAATACTCAAGTGTACAACCCCACCGAATAGGTAGAAAATGAGCTAACTTTGTAAGATGATCAACTGTCACCCAAACTGCATCATTTCCTTTCTGCATCTTTGGTAATTTCAGTACAAAATCCATAGTAATATGTTCCCATTTGTAAACTGGTATAGATAACAGATGCAACATGCCTGTCGATGCCTGATGTTTTGCCTTAAATTGCTGGCAAGTAAAGCATTTAGAGATGAATTATACTACATCTTTCTTCATTCTAGGCCACTAGTAATTCGATCGTAGTGTATGATATATTTTTGTCCTACCCGGATGCATAGCATTTGACGCATTGTGAGCTTCATCTAGTATTTCCCAGCACAAATCATCTACATTGGGAACACAAAGCCGTGTACCCAACATCAATATGTCATTTTGCATCACAAATGGACTATCAAGACCTTGTATCACTTTGTAAATAATTTCCATCAATTTAACATCCTTACATTCTGGTTGCTGGATTTTGTCTCTTAAAATTGAACGAATTTCCAATGCAGCCGTCAAAATACCTTTTGTGTCCTTATGCAATTTGAAATTCCAACTTATTAAAGCTAATAAATATGACAATGAAGATAATTGTAGATGTCCGATATTGCTACTTGACTTCTGGCTCAGTGCATCTGCTACAACATTTGCTCTTCCTATATGGTATTCAATTATACAATCATAATATTTTAATAGTTCTATCCACCTCATCTGTCGCATATTTAGCTCCTTTTGACTCATCAAATACTTTAGACTTTTATGATTTGTATATATCTGTATAGGTAATATCACTAGATCTTTAAGGCAAAAACAACAACGGCTAACTCTAAATCATGAACATGATAAGAGACTTCATATGGTCGTAACTGTCATGAAGCATAGGCTATAACCTTTCCATATTGCATAAGAACACAACCAAGCCCTTCATATGAAGCATCACTACCATTGGTATACTCAACACTGGCATTTTGGTGAAGCGATGTTTCAATTCATCAAAACTCTTTTGACACGCATCATTCCACCGAAAAGGATTATTCTTCCGAAGTAATTTAGTCAATGGTGCAGCAATAATATAAAACCCCTCGACAAATTGTCTGTAGTACCCTGCAATACCGAGGAAACTTTGAATCTCTGTAACAGTTTTTAGTACCTCCTAATTTAACAATGCCTCTACCTTTTTAGGATCAACCTCTATACCTTGTCCAGAAACAACATGTCCCAAAAAGACTACGTGATCTGGCCAAAATTCACATTTACTCAATTTAGCGTACAACTATTTTCTAGTAATGTCTGTAACACAGCTCTCAAATGTATATGATGCTCCTCTTAACTCTTTGAATATATCAATATCTCATCAATAAAAACAATAACAAATTTATCCAAAACAGGTTAAATAACTTATTCATCAATGCCATAAATGCACTTAGAGCATTTGATAAACTAAATGGCATAACTAGAAATTCATAATGTCCATACTAGGTTCGAAATGTCATCTTTGGAATGCCATCTTTAGCGATCTTTAGTTGATGATAACCCAATTGAAGATCTATCTTTGAAAACGGTTGTGCGCCTTTCAATTGATCCAATAAATCACCAATCCGCAGCAACATGTATTTATTCTTTACTGTAACTTGGCTCAACTTCCGGTAGTCTATGCACAATCTCAATTGTTTATTCAGGTCTTGTAACTCTAATGGTTTCATCCGATATGGAGGAATAGAAATTGACGTTGTGCTTGGAAACAATTCTATGATAAACTTTGCCTCCCTGTTAGGTGGTAAACTTGGCAAATCATCAGGAAATACATAAAAAAAACTCACAGACTACTGGAATATCTTTGACCTCTTTGTGTAGCTGTAATGTCTATCATGTGTGCCAAATATGCCTCACACCCCCTTTTATCAATTTAAATGTCGTCACTGCTGAAACCAGACAACTAAGTATAATTTGTCATTCACCATATAAAATAACCCTGGATTGATCTAGAGGCTCAAATACCACTTCTTTTGTACAACAATCAACCCTAACATGATGTCTAGCCAACCAATCCATACTCAGTACAACATCAA
The DNA here is from genome assembly GCA_948243855.1 of Flueggea neowawraea. Taxonomy (NCBI): domain Eukaryota; kingdom Viridiplantae; phylum Streptophyta; class Magnoliopsida; order Malpighiales; family Phyllanthaceae; genus Flueggea; species Flueggea neowawraea. Next base: position 1,336 of record CAODLS010434424.1, on the reverse strand, counting down.
ATTCCAGAAGAAATAACAATATCAAGTCTGTCAACAACTCTGCTATACCAATCCGAATTGCACAATCCTGGTATATTTATGCACCATTATAACATCTCCCAATGGAGTATGAACTCCCAATCTATTATCTAACAACTTAGGTTCTCTGTGCAAATGTGATGTTGTAGAGGAAGATATAAATGAATGCGTGGAACCTGGGTCTACAAGTGCATAAATCTCTAAATCATAGAGGTAGAGTTTACCAGTAATAACCTCAGGAGCAGTAGCTACCTCCTATCTCGGCAAAGCATAAACATGGGGTTGTGTCTATAGTCTCGAACTTCGCACCTCTTATAGTCCTATGCTCACGGCGACACTAGCAAACTGTCTTCTACATAGGCCTTTACCTAGGCCTCTACCAAGTCCTGCCCCTGTACCTCCAGTATAAGTATTTTGCACTGTCGACTCTGATGCAACTTTGCTTATATTAGGTCTATTAGGATAATCCTGAAGGTAATATCGTTGTTCTCCGCAAAAGTAACATCCACCAGTAAGCATCTGACACTTCCCCACATGCGGTCTACCGTTATAAGGACATCTAGGCTTCGTCTGAACCGTTAATCCATGTCCTCTACCACCCTGGCTTGACACATGTGATCGACCCCTTCGAGAAATATATGTGCCTCCTCTAGCAAAAGAATGTGCTGGAGATGTAAAACTATGACTCTTAATCGGTCTCCCGCTCAACTCAACCGGTATAAGTCGTTGATTCCCTCTTTTCCTTCTGAAAGTATGCATGTCTCTCCTTTTATAGCCTTTCTGCTCTAACAGTCATGGCCCTTAAATCTATGTAACCATAGAGGCCTCCAGGTATAATCTAGCTCCAAATTCATGGAATTTGTAACTAGTATTATGACATTCATAAGAATATAACGCATCGGAAATAATAAAAATTTTAAGCCTAGAATTCCACAAATGATCCATACACATCAACATATATGATTAGGGTTAGTAGACCTACCTTAGATCCAAAGCTTGATTGTTTGTATAACACTCATACCCTTATAACATATATTCACGTAAATCTAATAACACGTATCAATACAAGCATAACAATGCCAAAGAAATAGCAACATATTCAATCTGCCAATATCATGACATTAATAATATCGGATTTACACAATATATAAGACAAGACAACTCTATCAGTTAGATAGAAAATATGATGAGCCATTGAGATCTCATCCTCAACACCCTATATGCATATGTGTGATGGAGGGAGAGAGTGATTGCAGCATTCAGACCTCTGTCGCGTACGTGTATCTACAACTCTGTAAATTGACTCAAATCTAGCTGC
>CAODLS010434258.1:0-23719 GCA_948243855.1 Flueggea neowawraea | reverse complement strand
CTTTTGTACTTTCAACCGCTATATATATATATAATTGACTAAGTAAATTTATCTAATTTAAATCATAAGGCATTCTCCAATGTTTAACACCAAATTTTATACTAAAATGGTGCAGTTTAAGCACTAACTATTATTTCATCTTTAACACATTACATATAATCTTACATTAAAAAAATTCCATAGAATATTCTCTCATTCTTTTTTTAATACGTTAAATATGTAATTAAATAAATTTATAAATATTGATTACTGTTTATATAATATGTTGTATTGGTTAATCTTTATATCGGTATGTTTTAGTTAATCTTAAACATTTATGTTGTCTTAGTTAATCTTTATGTCAATATGTTTTTACTTTTATGTTGTATTGTTTAAACTTTATGTTGGTATTTTTTAAATTATATCAATGTCATTTTTAATTTTTCTGTTATGAAATTTAAATGTTGAATATGAATGAATGAGAATTTATATAATTAATTTTTATCTTATGTATTTAATTTTTCATTATTAAAATATACATCATAAATTATATTCACTATACATTCTAAATAAATTTTCATTTAAAAATATTAAAATTTAAATTTAAATTAAAAATATAATATATAATACTAAAATGAAAAAGAAAAAAATTATTATAACCAATTTATAATAATTTAGTTGAAAAAACAAATAAAATTTTAAAAAATAAACCAAACATAATATAAATTATTGTAAAAAAAACAAAAACAAAACCACGGCACCAAAATGGTGCCATAAGCAGTGGTATCACTGTTTATGGCACCATTTTGGTGCCATAAAATGGTGCTACATTGGACTATTTTTGCACCAAAAATTACTATCATTTTAATGTTATAGTGATATATTGGAGATGGCCTAAAGATTTTCTGTATGCTTGTACGTCTGCGAAAGATTCTGATTTAAGTTGCCTTGTTTAGAGCGCCAGAGGCCACAAGATGTGTAAAAAAAACATTTCAATACTTGGAAAATTAGAGAATTAAGTGTTTTTTTTCTTCGAAAATTGTATTTACATGTGTAGAAAATGAGATAATACGCCCTCAAATTTGTAATAGAAAGTTCATTTTTGTAGAATTTTAAACTGAAGAGAGTAGCCAAAGATATTTAGTGAGTTGAAAAGAAAAAAAAAATTGGCTTCGATCAAAATAGCAGTTCAGTTGACGTTAGAATGGAATTAAAGACAGAAGCCTATTACAGATTTTCCTTCCTATACTTTGATTGAATGACGGATAATCGTTCATGCGTCTTAGTTTTCCTCTCTCTCTCTCTCTCTCTCTCTCTCTCTCTGTTTGTACACAACAACCATAAAATTCGATAAATTTTTTCACCTGTTAGACCAAATGACTCCTTATTTGTTATTTTCTTCAATCTTTCCACAACAACAATTTAGCCAAAAACAATAACTAATTATTATATGTAAACATATCATTCCTCTATTTTAAGAAGAGATCCAAAACCTGTAGAATCGTATATTTTCACCAATAAAGCTAAATTGTAATCACTACAAAAAAAAAGAAACCAATTCAACAGTTCTGTAACAAATCAATTTCACTAATCATATTAAATAACAAAGTAAAAGATCAAAGACTGATGTTTTCCTGAAGAAATTACCTTCAACGGCCTCGAGGACTTTGAAATTAAGAGCGTACTTCATGGGCAAAAGAAGGGGAAATTAAGAGTGTACTAAAAATGTAACAACCCGTTTGTTTTTGTCAAATTACCGAGTAATTTTTTTCAAATTTTCTTGAAAAGAATTCATGTTACTCGAGTAAAGAGATGTGTTACTCGAGTAGTACAAGGGTCTGTTAACTCGAGTTGAAGATTGAGTTACTCGAATAAGAGAATAATTGATCATTCCTTTCCGAAGCCTAGATTACTCGAGTAAGAGCAACGCCTACTCGAATAAAATAGAGGTTGGTTTACTTGAGTAAATGTGGGTGTTATTTGAGTAAACAAGGCTGAATTTTTGGGTTGTGAAGCGTCTTACTTGAATAAGATTTTGGCTTACTCAAATAAGCTATGTTTCTGGGCAAGCGGTATGTCGGCTAGTAGCCTATAAAATTGAGGTTATCAGATTTTTTTTCGTCATTTTTCACCCTCAAAGCATCCCTTAAACCCTCAGAAACATTTCTCCTTTGTCCTCTTTGATTATTTGTCCATCCTTTCAAGGATTTGAGGTATAATCATATCTCTATCTTGGTTCTTGCTTGTAGTTTATATAGAACCGTTTGAAATTTGATTTTGATGATGGAAACATAATTGTTTATGGACGTGGTTGGGTTTAGTAATTCTCAAACTTGATTTAATAAATGAATTTAGGTTGGTTGACAATTAATCAAGCTTAGTTTGTTACATAAATGGATGGATTAAGATGGAACTTGAACTAAGAATGGGGTTTTGATTGATTTTGAATATGTTGAAACAGAACGTGATGATTTCTGTTGATTTGATTGTTAGTTAATGTTAACAGAACATTAATCTATTATATTAAGTTTAGTTCGAGGTATCTTGGTTCTTGCTTGTAGTTCATATAAAACCATTTGAAATTTGATTTTGATGCTGGAAACGTAATTGTTTATGGACGTGGTTGGGTTTAGTAATTCTCAAACTTGATTTAATAAATGAATTTAGGTTGGTTGACAATGAATCAAGCTTAGTCTGTTACATAAATGGATGGATTAAGATGGAACTTGAACTAAGAATGGGGTTTTGATTGATTTTGAATATGTTGAAACAGAACGCGATGATTTCTGTTGATTTGATTGTTAGTTAATGTTAACGGAACATTAATCTATTATATTAAGTTTAGTTTGAGGTATCTTGGTTCTTGCTTGTAGTTTATATAGAACCATTTGAAATTTGATTTTGATGCTGGAAACATAATTGTTTATGGACGTGGTTGGGTTTAGTAATTCTCAAACTTGATTTAATAAATGAATTTAGGTTGGTTGACAATGAATCAAGCTTAGTTTGTTACATAAATTGATGGATTAAGATGGAACTTGAACTAAGAATGGGGTTTTGATTGATTTTGAATATGTTGAAACAGAACGTAATGATTTATGTTGATGTGATTGTTAGTTAATGTTAACGGAACATTAATATATTATATTAAGTTTAGTTCGAGGTGAGTTATGAGGATTAAATGGTGTTTTGAACAGTTGAATGGATTCTGGATTGCTTTGAGTGATTCTCGATCTGGAGCATGCATTACTAGAGTAACCAGATTAGTTTACTCGAGTAATCTGGGTGCATTGTTACTCGAGTAAACTTTGTTGTTACTCGTGTAAGGACTATTGTTACTCGAGTAATCTATGTATTGATGGGCTATTTTGAGTCTGCAACTGCATTCATACATGCTTTGTAATGCCACAATTATCATATCTGAGTTTGTTGTGATTTTTTTTTTGTTACAACATTGTTCACCTTCCAAGGTGACCAGTCATTCACTAGTGGACCTGACTTGGATTATTAGCTCGGCATCCAGGTGAATGTGATGGTCGCTTTAGACACTTAAACTGTGTTTTCTGAACTTTATATGTTTTTTATGTGTTTGATCTCTGTATGTAATTTAGACTAATTAATGGTCTGAATTAATAAGAATCTGGTTATGAGATAACTCTTGTTTTGGAAACTGAATTTGAAAATTTAAGTATGTTTATGAGATAAATATTATATTTTGATATTTATTATGAATTTCATAATAAATATTCTATTTTGAATTTTAATATGTATTCTGTAATAAGTACTATGTTTCTAAAATAAATGATATGTTTGATGTTTATTATATTTAGTAAAATAAACATTATGTTTGTTTAAATATACTTTTTGTATTTCTGAAACTGTTATATAATAGTTTCTGATTTCATACTTTAGTATGCATGTTTGTCTGTTATGAATATATTATATATATGTATATATATGGAACATCTCAACTAGGGAGTAAATAATTTTTGGTATACTAATATTTAATGAAGGCCCTTAGTTACTAAGGTAATGTGATGTTCGTGTATTCAATCAGGCACACGTATTTTACTTAGTAGCACAACCACTTTTGTATCTGTACTTGTTACGGATCCTGTTATTTAGCGATACAGTCACTTTTATTATTTAGTGGTACAACTACTCTTGTATTTATTCCCATTAACTAAATCTGTAATATATATATAGTTCTGATATTAAAATTTTGTTTGGTTGTATGTTGTCTGTTCTAAATGTAAATATTTTAATAAACATTTTGTTTGTTGTAAAACTTTCTATCGCGTGTTCTGACCTCGATTTTGTTTGTTGCAATTTTGAGTGGTACCGTATTTAACCCAGAATTAAGGTTAAACACAGAATCACTCTCAAGTTCTTTAGTGCACGGATCATTCACGGTTCTGAATTTTTGTTTTTGTTCACCATCACCCGACCGCCACCTCCAAAAATCTGTGAATCAATGGCAGAGAGCCGGAGCAAATCCTAACAACACAACAGGAGGAAAGAAAAAAGAGGAAGCCGAAGGAATAAAGGAGAGCAACTCACCACGTTCCACCGAGGCAACAGATACGGCAAAAGCAGCAGAAAAAAAAAAGTTTGAGCCCAAATTTATATGAAGCAGTCTAGGTGAAATATTTATTAAAAAAAAAATAAATAAATTCTCAGCTCACAGTTGAAACAAATCAAGACAAATTGGAAAGAAAATCAAATCGAGGAAGATTGAATCTTCCAGTATGAGAAGACCAAATTAGGAACATATGTTTACAAAAGAGAAAAAGGAAAGAGAAAAAAAGAAAAAACGTGAAAATTGGCCGAGGAAGACGGTCCCGAGTCCTGCACTGGGCTGACTCAGTACGGCTCGGCAAACAGCGAACTCAGTCCCTGCCATCAGTCCGAATTTGGATAAGTCCCTGCGGTAAACTTTTAGCATCTAAAGGCCCAATCAACATTTAAGGCTTGAGAAAATTTCCAAGTAGTCTCAAAAGTCAAGAATAGGCCATGAATGATCCCAAGAATCACAATTCGGCAGTGACAAAAAGAAATTCGGCCAACTACAAGAAGTGTTCTACTCCTAGCTCCAGGACACCCTAAGATAGAAGTGAGGAGAAATTGGTATAACATGAATTTGAACTCATTTAGTCCAACTCATTAAATAAATTCAAAAGCCCACAAAAGAGGTCCTATTTTAAGAGTATTTGTAAAAATTACACTTATATCACTACTCTTATTCTATAAATAGGAGTATTCACCACATTTCAGTAACACATTCTCTACACTTATATTTTATACGTAAAGTTCTGTTGAACTAAACACTAACTTGAGAGTTGGAGAATCCCTCGGGAATCAACCGGCCTCATTTTGATTTTTTTTTTTGTAGATTTGAAGGCCACTTGAAGTGTTTATGATCAATCATCCATCTATTCATCCTTTTCATTCGTATTGTGGATTTGAGACAATAACAACAAGGAAAGGCCCCTAGACACAATCTGCCTGCTGTATTAACAAAAGAAAGAATTTGATCAACCATGGCTAACCCCTGGAAAGAAGAAACAAACTACTGAATGATTGATCAAAATTGAAATTATATTTCAGCAACTAAGGGCATGCCATTACGAAGACGCTGGTATTCCATTTTGATGAAGTTGGCCACATTCATCTTCTACACCGGCGCGAGACCTGGTATTTCATATCACTGCATATAAGCAATCAATACTTCTTTGCATATTGCTGCAAAACTTTGGCTGATCTGCAGCCAGAAAACTTCGGTGCAGCTTTTTCCATAAGTTCAGTGTTAATCCTACAGGTGTAGTTCAAGCCCACAAGAAGCTCTGTTATAGCAGCCTCAGTTTTCGCTTGATTTGCATAGTGAAGAGTCTGCACAAGAAGCAGAGTTGTCCTCGAAAACTCTTGCTCGCGCTCAAAGTTTCGCTCAGACTGCCATCTTATTGTTTTATGAGCCAGGGGAGATAGCCACTCTAAGATGTCTGAAAGTGCCTCGCTCCACTCTTCAGCGAGAGAAGCATCATACACGATCAGAGCTCCAGCCTTGGAATATGCCTTTAGCCTAGACCTCAGCACAGTTCTTATCGTGGTGGGCAACATTTTGTACAGATCATCTCTTGTTTCCAAGTCAACATTGTGAGGTGATGCTGCTAGGTTCTCAATTAGTACTATTAGATTTGCGTAGTGAAGTCCTAAAGCAGCATCACCGAGAGTCGATGGAGGAGCTTTCAACAATTCATGCTTCGAATTCAAGAGTGCTAATTTACCATATACTCTACTATTGCAAGAAAAAGATCCCATACTTTTGTCCAGTTTATCAACACTTTTTCGATGATCAACACTAAATCTCATATAACCACCACCAACTGGCTTGCAGCTATTCAGTATGGGAGAATCACTTCCACTCATGCATCCTCTGAATGGTCCGGCGTGAGCTAAGCGACTTGTGGCATGCTTTCCGAATAGGGCAGATGACTGCCGGTGATGCTTTTGCTTCTTGCTATTAATTTTACTCTTGTCAGTTACCAATCTTGACATTGAACCTGATCTCCCAAGATTTCCTCCTGAAGAGAATCCACACACAATATTTTCCGACGGATGAACAGAAGATTGCAATAGTGCAGAAAAGGATTGGCTCCGCGAAATATAATCAGAACTTATATCTTCAACATCATTTTGTCTATCTGGAGACATCTCTTGCTTAACATCAAAGACAACTTTGATCCTTTCAAATATTGTTGAAAGTGATCTCGCCAAAAGCCGGACAGTATAATCATAAGTTCTAATCCACGGGGACATCTCACGTAGACTTCTCACCTCCTGACGCTGCCACGTTTCTGTCCAAATCAGGATTCGCCTTCATTCTCCTAAGAGTTCGTTCAAGTTCTGCAAGAACCTCCAACTCCTGTGCCAACTGCATTGTAACTGCAATAAACCTCTCCATTTTCTTAACTTTCCTCTCCATCTTCTTCAACCTGTACTGCCAACTAAACCACTCAAGACTACTCTCAACCGGGTCATTCACAAAATCCTCAAACCTGCAAAAGGGAGACTCCACGCAATTCCTCGAAAGCGTTGCCACTGATCTTGCAACCATCCCAAAATTCTCCAATATCTCATTCAAAGCAAGATCCATAAGATAATCAACATTATTGGAGACAAGCTTCTGAACACCAACTGAGCTCACAATCTCATCTCTCAACCTCTCAATCTCCTTGTCACTCAAGCAATGCCACATACTAACAACCTTGGACATCAAGACAGCAATTTCAAACGACACAACCCCAATTCCCACTTTCTGAGACTCCGCCACACCCTTCCTCGTCGTCCACCGAAAACTTCCAAACCACGACTCCGTGGCCGCCTCCCGACCCATCAAATTACATAAGCTACCAAAATCGCACCTCCCTATCCTAACACGAGAAAGTCAACAACACACATCAGAGAACCAAATTAAGCAAAAACAACAAATAACCATTAACATACACATGTAAATTATTCAAATTTCTCGATATTTACCCAATAATTCACGAATTACAGTTAGTAATCAAGCAAAAAAAAAACAGAAACTTAAAAGACCTAACTTTTAGCTGTGTTATAGAGTAGATCTAAAGCGTTTTTACAGTTAGAAGAATCGATGACAATGCAGAAGTGAGAGTTAAGCTTAGGAAGTTACCGTTAGAAGATGAAGTGAAGAGGAGGAGAAATGGACGGAAATGTGAAGCGAAGAAGTGTGAAATAGGCGGAAGAAGACAAGGAACAGGAACATGTAGACAAACTGAAATTCGGTCAATCCGATGTCAATTGATTTACTGTTTTTTTTCAACATCAGGTGGGCCGATGGGGTTTTATGCCGGAGGATATCAAGGAACCAAAACGACGACGTTTTAGGGACTTTGTAATTGTCGTCTGTATACACGTTTTGCGATGATGATGATGTTGTAACGCAATCAATGTATATATCATGCGTTGAGTTATTGCATGACTGTCCAATGTGGATCAAATTCGAATGTGGGAAACTAAGTTAAGGGACAAGAATTTTTCATGTTTTATTCTTTTGATTTGTAGTTGAGATGCTCCAATGAGATTCCCTTGTTTTTCATTAATAAATAAAAAAAAATCTTTATACTGATAATGGGATCTTGTGTTAACAAGAAAATTTGGGACCCTATCGCGATTGCATACTGATAATGTTATAATGTTATTCACCCAACTAATTTTGGAAAGGTTTGGAACAATACTTATTGAGATCTTAAAAAATTTAAGAGACATCACCTAAGATTTTAAGTTTTAAGAATTCAAAATTATAACATTATTAAGTTTTTCTTTCTTTTATCGTTAAGATGATCACACTCATCGTTGTTGAAGCTATTCTATTTAATAGACTACCACAAACATACTAAAAACGCATGTTGGTTTTCGAGATGAAAATCTTGATAGACTCAAGTTTATGATGTCGCTACTATTAAGTTTATCAAGTTTATGATCTTTAAAAATAATTATCGTGACAATAAATGATTAGCAACTACTTCCTCCATTTCATAATACTTGTTTTTTAAGGTTTTGGCACATCCATTAAAAAAAGATTTACATTAATTACTGTGATAGTTTACTATTGTAACCTTATTAATTATTGTAAAACAATTTAAATGTAATTAATCAAAGTCAAATAAATTTGTGGGGATACTTATTCAAATATCACTCCAAATAAATGACTACGCAGTTCCCATAAAAAAAATTTTGGTTGGTTCATAAATTTTATTCCCTCTAATAAAAAATTGACCCGGCAACAAAAATTAACTCACATATCATGATTTTTTTCCCATACTGTTTTGACCATCTCAAACAGACGGCACAATCAATTTAATATACTCTATATGCAATAAAAATTTTGGTCTTGAAAATTGTGTGTAGAGAATAGTTCTTCAACACACATTTAAATAGTATGACCACTTTTAAAATTAACTCATAAATTTGGCACATTGACTAACAATTTAATATAAGGGTAAATGTGGAATAAAATAGCAAAAAAAATCTTGATTTTAGAAAATATCAATTATTTTGAAAAATATAACTTTGCTAAAAAAGCAAGTATTGTGAAATTGAGGGAGTAATAAACATGTAGTATCGTTTTAAAAAAAAATAATAGACATGTATGAGTGAAGGTGCCAATTAATTGTGCAAAAGGAAAAAGAATTAGCAAGAGATTTTGTGAAGATAATCGACAAAGAGGTTTCAAAAAGGAATATTATGAGCATGTTTAGAAAACCCAAACAGCAAAACATCACTTTCTTAAATGAAGTAGTTCTCATTTTCGTAAAATAAGAAAGAAATGGACCCGATGAACTTAAATTATTCAGGTTGAAGACAGATTTTGTGACTGGTTCAATTCTTGTCATAAATGAATGGTTATACTATTGTATAATAATATATGAAAATGATTAAACATGTTAATATGCTCTCTTATTGTCCTTTCTTCTCTTGTATATTAATATGGTTGACCTTATCACAACATAAAACCTGATAAAATCATAAGTCATAACCAACCCGAAATTGGATCGGCCCAAATCGTGAGTCTTATACCACTCGATCCATGTGGCCGGTTTGGTTTAGCTTTTACGGTCCAATCGTTGTTGATTAATTATTTGAATTTTGACCACAAAATCAAGGATATTAATTTAATTTTGTGGTGCCATAATTGAGAGTTGCTTTTCGAAAGAAAAAGAAGGGGGTATTCTATCGCATAGTTGCGTCTTGGTTCTTTTTAAATGAAATATTATTGTCCTTTTCAATTGTTTTTTTTTTTCTTTTTGACAAGTATCCTTTTCAATTGTTAGACAATGGGTTTTGAATTTATTTTATAAACCGAGTAATATGAATATTAGGGCCTTCTAATGATGATTATTGTTGAAACCAAGTACAAGTGGTATGTGTAGGCTTCATTAACTCCACATATTCGACTATATTATAATGTATAGGATTAATTTCTTATTTCTCCATCCCCTAATTTATTTGGTCCACCATTAACCCGGTTGACAACTTTAAACAATATCTTCAAGTGAATTAGATTAAAATCTAATATCGTTTTAAATTTTTAAAAATATTGAAATGAGAAAGAGTCGAATTTAGCATAAAATATATAGAATATTTTTATAACTAGTATCATTATTTTTTTTCAAAAATATATTATTCGTTATATGCAATCTACTATCTCTTACCAAACAAACTTTTAAAACAAATTTTTAATACTATTAGACGAACTATGATAAAAAATAATTACATATCTTTTTCGATTCTCAATCTAATTAATTCATTTTTTAGTTCAGTTTAAGAATATTTAAATGCGTGCTCAGCCATAATTTGGAGTACATAAATTTTGGAATCTGATAATGAAGGAAAAAAATGGGTAAATAAAATAATAAAAAGGGGGATAATTTGTTGAAAAACAAAGGCGGGAGATTGACAGAATCAAACCACATGGATATATATAGATAGAAGCTTAAAAATGGGGTTTTGATTGGATTCATTGTATATATTTCTCATATAGAATAAATATTATATATTTTTTTAAAGAGATAAACATTATATTTATTAATTGCAGCTTTACAGGGTGCTTTCTTACAACTAAAATTGCCAACAACATTATCTAGAATGGTCCTCTACTTCTTCTCTTTTAATTTATGAGCTTTCTTCTTCTACCAATTTTGGATTATTTTATCTAAACAATTATTTTATGTTTTTCATTTTTTTGACCCTCTCTATCTTGACGAATCAGGATTAGGTTAGACTATTAATTGCCTAAAAAAGAAAAGAAAAGAAAAGAAGAAAAAAACAAGATAAATGAAGAATACTCCTATTTTTTTAGATATTACTTTTATCAAGGCCGTTTTATCGGAAAGCCAAATATCTCGTTTTACTTGAGGGCAGCTGTGAAAAATATAAAAATAGGTAAAAAAATTAAAAATATAATTGAAAAAATAAATAAATGATAGTCCACATGGTTGTCACTATGGGAATGAGCCTTTTTTGAAATGTTTTTTTCGTAAAAAATAAATAAGATAATAAAGTAGATAATTTAGGTACGCTGCTATGAAAAAAAGAGTATAAGAGCATATTTAATGGGTTAGATAAATTTAAAGTGTTAAAAATATTATTTTATTTTTATTTGTGTGTTAATTTTTTTTAAATTTATATATTAAAAAATATTAAAAAATAAATATTTTATTGATAAAGTAAATAAATAGTATTTAAGAGTAAATAATGATAGTTTAATTTTATTGAGATACTGTAATTTTAAAAAAATGTTAACTAATTTATTAATAAAATATTAAAAAAATAATGTAAATTGTAATGAAAGTAGAATTTAATTTAAAATTTAAAATAAATAATAAAATAAAATATTATATTTTTTTTTTAAAAAAAGAGAAAAATATAGTTCGGCATGCTCTAAAAAACTCCAACAAGAAAGAAATCTAATATTCATGATTTTGATTTTTGAATTTCTCATCTCCTTGTTTCTACACTACAGAATGATTGCTTTCTTCTTTTTGTTACTACTTGCTTTGAGGAAAACTCTACCATGCACCAAAAGAAAATGTTTAATTAACATTTCCTTTTTTAAAAATTATAAATTGATCAGGCTTATTTTGTTAAAATGTTTAAATATCTTTCTTTTTACCAAAAACTTATTATTTATCTTTATTTTTACTATTTGATATCAACTGGAGTATAATATAGCTAGTAATTAAGTAATAATTTGTAAGTTAGTTTGGATTCAAATTTTATAGACAAAAGGTATAAAAAAATTTGGAATATATATATATAATAAAAAATAAAAACGAGCACTAACTAAATGATTGTTTATTTAGCTGCTAGTAATTTGATGGATTACACAGAGATGGTTTAGTGGGTTGGTGGACATTGTCTTCAAGTTGTCTAGCTAGCTAGGTAGAGTGCCGAATTAACCAACCACAACCCAAAAAAATTCATACAGTTTCAACATATGCATTTAAGGTATAAAAAAAGTAGAAAATGTTAGTCAAAAACCACGATCATAGTACATACTCTTCGTTAGAAAAAAAATATTTGTCACTTAACATCAATACTGTTTATCATACGATCATGTGCAATAGAGTTCACACAGTCAACACTCAATAGGACTCGAGTTATACATTAATCCACAGTGTTTTACATACACACTAGTTTAGTATCTAAGATGAGGACACTGTTGACAAAAAAAAAGGATCAGGACACTAAATTGAGAAGGCAATTTACTTTGAGTTAACAATCTAATCGATACTTTTAAATATATGAGAGTAAGTTTAAACAAAGTTTGCTCTTTAAATTCTAACATTTATTTTCAGCTTGTAAAATGATACTCATTAGGCATATTTGGGGTACATATATTTTGTATATTTAAAAGACGTGTAATCTATAGAGTTAATTTCACTACCTGAACTTTGTTATTTGTTACACTAAACTCCTAAGACTATCAATTGTTTCAAAGAAGTACCTGAACTTCCTTAAGTGTTTTCATAGTAGCTGAGTTGTACATTTTTGCTCTATCAGTACACCCTTTTCAATCCAAATCGACAATGGGTTTTTACGTGTCTTTTAAGGGCATCAATGAAACACTTAAGGAAGTTCAAGTACTTCCTTGAAACAGTTAGCTTCATGAGTTTAGCGTAACAAATAATAAAGTTTAAGTACCATGAATGAAATTAACTCAGAATCTATAATTTATTAAATTCACCAATCTATAGTGATAATTGTTATTTATCATTCAATTTATTGAAATGAAATGCCATCTTTTGTTATTTAAAAATTATATAAAAAATTATTTCCAATCTAACTAAAATACCCAGAAGAAGTTTTTTTTTTTTGAACAATAGAAAATTTATTAATAGAATATACTCATTTCTGTTCACTTAAAAATGCGACACAAGAATTGAGAAAATAATTAGAATATACTCTATTTGTCTCAATTTGATAGACACTAATTATTTTTCATAGAAAATAAGAAATGATAATTTTAGTAGTTAAATTTATTTAATTTCATATATTTTTTCGTTTATATTCTTTGACTAAATGTATTAATAATTAATAAATTAGTTAAAAAAAATAAATAGAGATAAATTTATAATTTTGTTAATAATAAATGTAAGAAAAATAATTAACTGTTTTAAAACATCCGAAATAAAAAATATATCTATTAAATTAAAACGAATGAAATATTAATTATAATTTTATTTTATTAAATTATTCCTATCTATTGATTTTAAAATCTCTGACACATTTATTATGGGCATCATTAAATGAGGGGCAATTTTGAAAAAAAATATTAATTGTCTTTTTGATTTTGTAAGGTAACAAATATTTTGAAAAAAAAAGAACATAGTTGTGACGAAAATGGTGAGGTAATGTATTGGTGCATGATAGGTAAGTGTGGAAGTGTCTTCCATTCCATTGGTACCAAGCGAAGCATACAGTTTGAGTTGCAGACTCATTCATGTTAGAATTTGTCATGCCAAAAAATCTAGGAGCCTCTTTTCCTTGTACTCGCTAACTTAAACAGCGCACGCTGTCGTTCCACTCTTCTCCTCCATTCTGTTATTGCTTGCCACCACCCACAGGCCACCACTGGGGAGGGGAGTGACGCCACTGTATCCAACACTGTTTGAGTTTTTTTTTTTAGCCTAATCTCATTTTAATGATAAAGTTTGGATCTAATTTAAGGATAAAAAGTGACAAAATATTAAAAATTATTTTGTTTATATGCACAAAAAGTGAATTATTATTACTGTTATAATCGTCAAATTAATTTAGAGTTAATCTCCACCCAAAAAAATAAATATAGAAGATTAATCCAAAACAATAGTGGTCAAATACATCCTGCACATCTTCATTGCTTACATCAATAGAATTTAGTGGATAGCATATACTTCCTACAGCTTTGCACACTAATTAATAAATAGTAATTTTAATATTTAAATTTAAATATATTAGTAATTATGAAATTAGTAACGAGAAAGAGATACCATTTGATATATTTTCAAAGCAATATTATAACTTTGATAATAGTTAATAAAATAAAATGTATTTATATTCTGAGACAGATAAAATATAAAGTGTATTTATAATATTGAGAAGAAAGGAAAAATATATAATAAATAGTATAATTTAAAATAATATAAAAAATATAGAGAATGACACAATTTTTTAGAAAATGTTAAATATATAAAGTATATACTAAATTTTCAGTCAATTAAAAGAACAACAATCAAATCGTTATACTAAAAATATATATTTTGAAATATCAAGTTAATTTACAAGCACAAATATTCAGTTTTAATTGCTTGATATATTAGTAAATACAATTTTATTTGACTTACATTGATTCTTATTTGTAATTCATTTGTTTTAGACTCACTAAAAAAGCAATGATAGAGGAGTGAAATGGGTTGTCTTGTCCATTGACAAGTTTTTCTCCGTCTTGTTCATGTAACAAGGTCTTTTGGTCTTATTAGCCTTTCTTCACTCCCTGTTGTTTGACTTCTGTTTGTTCTGCTTATTGGTTCTTTCTTAGACTAGTATGTTACTGAGTGGGACTTTGTGGGTGGTTCAGCCATGTCAGTGCATAGCATTGAAACGCAGTGTGAGAATCTAGTAATTGATGATGATGGAGAAGAAGGCTTAGGGTATGGCTCGGAGGCTTTGGTCCCAACAGACTACGGGAACGCCGGTGGTGCATGATTGGCAGGTTCCTCTCCGACCGAGGGGTACATTTTGAGTCAATGGTGGATACGCTTTCAAAGTTCTGGCGCCCAAGGGTGTTAGTATCAACAAGATTCCAGGTGATAAATTCTTATTTCAAATTTTCCATGAACTGGACTTGAAACGAGTGGAAGTGGGAAGCCAGTGGACATTCGATCGGATGCTTCTAGTGGCAAAGCTTGGGAATGGAGGAAGACCCAAGTGCAGTTGAGCCGAATCATGTCCCATTCTGGGTTCAGTTGCACGGGGTTCGAGTTGGTTTTGTATCAGAGAGAGTATGCCAGGATATTGGGAATCTAATTGGTTCTTATGTTGAATCAGATTCAAAAAACTTTGAGGGAGGATGGAGGCGTTATCTACGAGTTAGAGTCGTGATTGATGTTAGGAAACCTTTAAAGCGAAAAACCAGAATCCGTAAATTGGATGGTGTGTGGCAGGAGATAACATTCAAGTATGAGAAGCTCCCTTCTTTTTGCTTTATCTGTGGTTTATTAGGTCATGGTGAGAAATTTTATAGGGTTCCGTATGAAAATCCTCAAGTGGTGGAGTGCAAGAAATTCGGTCCTTGGATGAGAGCTTCATCTTCTTCAGGTGGTGGCACTGCGACTAATGTTTGGTTGAGGAATGCGAGAGGTGAACCTCTTGCTAATCTGGACAGGCCGACGGAACAGGAAGAGGCGGGAAGAAGAGTTGTTGGGGCTGACATGCAATTAAGGCGGCACGAGGCTCAAAGTGAAAAAGTTGGGGTTGGTAGAAATGATGATATCTATGAAAGGACTAGTCCGACTGAAGAGATGGGGGGAAAGCAGGCTATGGTGGAATTGGAAGGCGGCTGCATGGGAGGGGTTGAAAAAGGTGCTGAGGAGGGCATCATTATAGGAGATGTGAAAAGGAGGAGGTTGGATGCTTTGGAGTTGAACAATGGACCGGGCCTGGAGGGCCTTAGAAATATTGTGGTGGAAACTAAGGAGAAGTTCGAAGCTGAATTGTCAGAGCGGGCCGGGACAAAAAAGGGCCCAAGGCGGGTTCTGGTGGAGATGGCCAGGCCCGCCTATTGCAATGAGTTTTATATTCTGGAACTGCCGTGGGCTGAGCAACCCACGATCAGTTCAATTCCTGTTGGACCTAGTCCAACATTTTAAGCCCGTTGGGATATTCCTTTCAGAGACTTTAAGTGGAGGAATAGGGTGGACTGGACAAAAAGAAGATTGGGCTTTGTTGGTGCTTTTTGGGTCGAACCACATGGCCGAAGTGGAGGTTTAGCATTCTTATGGAATGGGTCTGTTGAGGTTCCTTTTATGGATTCTTCTTTTCATTTTATAAACATTAACATTAATCTGAACAATGAGGGACTGTGGAGGTTTACGGGTTTTTATGGAGTTGCAAATCGGAGTAGGCGCCGGGAATCTTGGAATTTGTTGAAAGGACTGGCGAGAAGTTCTGACTTGCCTTGGGTGGGGGGTGGGGATTTCAACGATGTGTTGTGCCTGATAGAGAAGCGTGTGGAGCCCCATATCCGAACCACCTAATTCGGGGCTTTCGAGATGCTGTTGTGGAGTGCCAGTTGCTTGACTTAGTGTTTTGTGGTCACGCATTTACATGGGAAAGGGGAAGGGGTTCAGAGGACTGGGTGGAGGCGAGATTGGATAGAGTCCTCGCGTGTGCCAGATGGAAAAGCCGATTTAGGAGGGCGCGAGTCACTAATTTGGAAAGTTCATGCTCAAACCATGTTCCTGTTTTGTTGGACACAAACCCGACAGAAGTCATTTGGAGGGAAAAGAGGTTTAGGGTTGAAAATGCGCGGTTGAAAGAACCTGGGTGTGAGGAGTTATTTAGGAAATCTTGGGGGGATAATCAGGGCTTGGACCTGAGAGAGAAACTGAACGTTGGTGCCAGGGGCGTTGGTAGATTGGACTCTAGAGTGACTGAGAATTTTCACAGCCGAATTAACCAGCGTCGGAGAAAGATGAGGGAGAAGAGGGGTAGTCGTTTGGAAACTGATGTGGCGGATTACAAGAGAGCAAGAGACCTAATTCTGAGAACACTTGACCAACGGGAGGTTTATTGGAAACAAAGGGCTAAGGCATATTGGCTAGAGGAGGGGGATAGGAATTCGAAGTATTTTCATGCTGTTGCTTCGGCCAGGAAGCAGAGGAATAGTTTCCAATTTCTTACTGATGATGCGGGTTGTAGGTTAGAGTGGAGAAAGGGGCTGGAAGATCACATCACCAATTATTTCTCTAACCTTTTCTCTTCTGCAGGTTCTGTTTCGGAGGAGGTTGTGTCTTGCATTGACAAGAGGCTCTCTGAGGAGCAAGTGTCATTCCTCGATTCACCGTTTAGGAAGGAGGATGTTAAAGAAGCAGTTTTTAGCATGCACCCTGACAAGGCGCCAGGTATGGATGGGCTCAACCCGGGTTTCTTCCAGAAATTTTGGCATATTATTGGTGACGAGGTGGCTGAAGCTTGCTTGAGAATTGTTGAGGTGGGGGAAGTTCCAAAAGAGCTAGGGGATACTCTGATTGTTTTAATCCCTAAGAAGGATAAGGTGGAGCAAATAGTGTATTTTAGACCGATTTCACTATGTCAGGTGTTCTATAAAATAGTTTCTAAAATGTTGGTCATCAGGCTTAAGCATGTTATTGGCTCACTGATATCGGAGTATCAAAGTGGCTTCGTCCCTGGCAGACTTATTACGGACAATGCTTTGATTGCTTTTGAGCTCCAACATTATCTTAAAAGGAAAACCAAGGGAAAGACGGTGTCGCGGCGTTGAAACTTGATATGAGCAAGGCGTATGATCGCATGGAATGGGGTTTCATTCAGCGTATGTTGGAAGTGTTGGGTTTTAGTCCTCGGTGGCAGAAATTAATTATGAGCTGTGTTACTAGAGTTAGATTTTGGGTCTGTACCGAGATGGGGTGTTTGGGACCTATCGTACCTCAAAGGGGCTTGAGACAGGGGGATCCATTGTCCCCTTATCGCTTTATTATCTGTGCGGAGGGCTTATCGGCGTTATTGAGAGCAAGGGAGAGTTCGGGTTTATTACATGGCTGCATGGTCGCAAGAGGTGCTCCGGTGGTGTCTCATCTTCTATTTGCGGATGATAGTGTGATTTACTTTAAAGCGTGTAGGGAGGAAGCAGAGGTGTTTAGGGATATTCTTAAGGTGTATGAAGGAGCTTCCGGTCGGTGGTAAACTTTAGTAAGTCAGCCATTAAGTTCAGCTCTAATACGGGCGAGAGGCAACAAATTGAGGTGGCCAGCTGCTTGGGTGTGGTTGTTGTTGAGAAATTTGATAGGTATTTGGGGCTGCCGTCGGATATTGGGCGCAGTAAGGAGGAGGTTTTTGCTTATATTAAAGATAGGATGTGGAACAGAATTCAGAGTTGGAGCCAAAATTTTCTATCGAGAGCTGGTAAAGAGGTTCTTATCCGTTCTGTGGGAATGGCCATTCCCTTATATGTGGCTAGCATTTTTCGTCTACCAAAAGCTCTATGCCTCGACATTGAAAAGATGTTGAATGGCTATTGGTGGTGCTCCAAAGACGGCAAAGGTATTGGGTGGATGAGGTGGGAACGTCTCTGTGAAGCTAGAATTGCAGGAGGGTTAGGATTTCGACATTTAAGAGATTTTAATTTGGCGTTGATTGGAAGGCAGGGCTAGAGGCTGGTGGCCAATCCAGATTTACTTGTTTCCAGAATTTTTAAGGCAAGATACTATCCTAACTCATCTTTCTTCCATTCAAAACTCGGTTCGAATGCGAGTTTCACGTGGAGGGGTATTTGGGAAACAAGGGGCCTGCTATTAAAAGGATGTCGGTGGAGGGTTAGGGATGGTAAGTCAATTTCGATGAGCAAGGATCCATGGCTAAATGATAGAGCTGACCCGTTTGTTTCCTCTAATCTCGATGAGTTAGGACGTGATTTGACTGTTGCTGATCTGATGGTTCCGGACGGAGGAAGTTGGGATGTCGATTTGGTTAGAGGTATTTTCAATCAAAGGGATCAATCATGCATCTTTAGCATCCTTCTGAGTATGAGGGATGAGGTGGCTGACAGGGTGTACTGGACTTTTGAAGACAACGGTCTATATTCGGTCAAGTCGGCGTATAAGTGGGCACTTAGACTGGTCACGGAAACAAACAGCAGGGATAGGTTGGTGTGGGCCAGATTTTGGAAGTTGAATATTCCGGGTAAGGTTAAGAATTTCATGTGGAGGGCTATGAGAGGGATTATTCCTACAAAGTTGAGATTGAGAGAAAGCCGTCAACGTCCCTCCGTTGTGTGAAGTCTGCGGGGTGAGTAACGAATCTCTTGCTCATGCTTTACTGTCTTGTAAACTCGCGCTTGATGTCTCGAACATTGTGAATTTTTATGGTTTTGAATTTGACTCTGTTTGCATATTCAAGTGGTTCTCGGATTTATTGAGGAGATTATCTTCAGATGAAATTTGCCTTGCTTGTATGTTGTGTTGGGCCATTTGGAGAAATCGGAATGATGTCGTCTGGAACGGCAACTCTAAGAACCCGGCGGCTGTGGTGGGTTTCGCTAGGAAGGGGCTGTTGGATTGGAGAGATGCCCAGAATGTAGTGGGTGGCTGTTGCTCAGAAGCTGAGGGGGGAGAGAATAATTCTGGGCGAATCCGGGGGTTTTAAAGGCTAATTTGGATGTTGCTTGCTTTGAGACTAAAAGGAGAACTGGATTTGGATGTGTTGTCAGGGATTATCAAAGTAGGATTGTGGCGGCTTTGTCTTGGTTTGCTGAGTATTATATGGAACCAAATATTGCTAAGGCTTTTTGTTTGAGGGAGGTGCTTTAGTTGGCTCAAAGATCTGCAGGTTGGTTTGGTTGAGGTTGAAACAGACTCACTGGTGACGGTTCAAGAAGTTCTATGTGGGGGTTCTGGGAATTCTTATTTTTGTTTGCTTGCTGCTGACTGTCGTAATATCATTGATGAGTTGTGTAATGTTACTGTTAGTTTTGTACCCAGGGCTGCTAACAAGCTAGCTCACAGCTTGTCTCGAGTGGCTATTGATTTGCCTGCTTATAAGGTCTTGAGTGGCCCGTTTGACGCCACTCTTACTTCGACCTTGAACTCCATTGTAACTTCTTTGAATTAATGAAGTTTGTTTTCCAGCTCAAAAACAAAAAGCAATGATAGAAAAATGAGAATTGATAGGAAAAAATCAAGTGGAGAGAGAGGAGGTTGCAAATGCTATTACCGTAGGAAGTGATGCAGGCAAGCAAAACCAGGTGGGAATAAGAAAGTGTTAGAGGGGGTTGCGTGTATGATCCGGACCGTCAATCGTCTAACCGACAGCTTTTATGTTACTGTTTACATTTTGCAGAGCTACCATTTTTTTCCCCTTTCTTTTATTTTTATTTACGTCTTTTTTTTTCTCATTTCACATAAATAACATATAATATATTTAAAAAAATATATAACATATTTTATATAATTAATTTTATTAAAATATATATTATATTTTTATTAGTTATTTTTATCATTCGTTAACAAGTATTATATATTATATATTACATTGTCAAACAAACACTTTGTATTTTTTGTACCAATTGTTTTCTTTTTTCTTTGTCAATTAATTATTTTATTGATTCCTTAAAAAAAAAATTTATTGATTTCTTATAATTTAATGGTAACATAGACACATTAATTAAGAGATTGTCAATACTTTTCAAAATTATTAATTAATGCACAATATTGCTAGAAATATTATAATATACACATAAAATAAGTATATTTTTTTCTTTTGACAAATAAATCTTCTCAATATCAAATAATGAATATATTTATATTATTTCTCGAATTGATAGTTTTTAATAAAAAATATTGTATAATTTAATATGGAGAAAACATAAATGAGATAATAATTTTTAATAGAGATTTTATGTAGATAGCCTTTTTCTTTTTTTTTTATAAAAAAAATTAAGCAAGTTTCTTGTTAAATTAAATGAAATGTGTAATTAAAATTTGGGTATCAATTATGTTGAGAAACGTAAGTTTGGGATTTCAACTTTTTTTTTTGACGGTGGATTTGAACTTTTTTCATTAAATATAAAAAGAAAGCATTATTTTATGGCGGATTTCTAGCTTTAACAGCAAAGCATTGCTTTGACCGCAATTTTTTCTTTTTAATATCACAAAACAAACGAAGCTTTTTTTGGGAAAACAAAAACCATCCCCTAACACCATCTCCAACTCTTTACTTTAAAATATAATAAATTTATACTAAAATATAATAATTATAATAAAAATCACTCCAATTATTTTATTATATTTTTAACACTAAATTAAATATTTTAAATATATTTTTTTTTATAATTTTTTTTATTATTTAATAATTTATACTTATATTTAATTATTCTACTTATTCTTTCAATATAATTTAATCATACACTACATATAAAAAATATAATATAATTTTTAATTTCTATTATATTTTACTATAATTTAACAAAAATTAAATTAGAAAAAAATTAATTAATAAATATAATGATTGTTAACTAAAGTTAAAAAATATTAATAAAATGACAAAAAAAGATAGAAAAAAACAATTAAAAAAATAATCAAAAAAGAGAAAAAAAATATGGAGTAGCACTGTAGCTACTCAATTTCAACCAATTTGGCGTACGTTGCAGATGGCCTAATTGCTCTGGTGTTAACATTTGAGTCTTGTTTGTTTGATGATTTTTATAGTTTTATAAAATATGATATGGTTAAATTTTTATCTGTTTTGATTTTTACATATTTATAATATGGTATGGTATGATTTTTTATGGTTTAAAAACCATAAATTTGAATAGATTTTGTAAACTACCAAAACAATGATTTCTCGTGGTTTCAGGCAGTTTATAAATTTAACATTTCTAAAATATCCCTAAAGAATATCATAAACCACTATACTATACTACTAAATAAGGGTATTTTAGTTATTTTATCAATTCTACAATCATACCATACCATAAAACCAAACAAAAATAATTATTTAACCATGTTATACCATACTATTTTTCAAAATACAATAAACAATAATTACAGTATCATACCATATAATACTATTCTATACCATACATTAATAAATCATACTACCAGTCATTCAAACAAGGCCTTGATGACAATTCTTTCTCTTTCTCTTTCTCTTTCTTTTTACTCTTTTGCCCTTTCTCCTCATCTCTATTTTATATCAACTATATACTTTCATTATTTTATTTTTATATATATATATATTTCCTAAATTTGAAAAAAAATATTTTTCCTAAAATCATATCAAAACGGAGGTGGATTTGAGTTCATTTCTATATATTAAAAATAACATAGGAAATAATTTCTTCTAAAATTATTAAATACCTTAAATGAGAGTCATAAATTAAAAGATTTAATTAATATGGAAAAAAGTGCCAAAAAGTGTGGTTTTGAAAAATCCATAATTATTCAATCTCCATTGTCAAAAGAAAAAAAGTAGAAGGGTAAGATGGGTAGTTGAGAAGTATATAACTACCCCCGAGGGGTGGCCGGGCAAAACGGGGTACGCTGACCTGAGTTCGCGGCAGGAGTTCGAGACGTGAGAGCTGAATAAGTCCGGATTTATTCGGTTGTCATTCGGGCCCGTGTCACATTGAGCTGGGTTGTTCAGGCCCGCTCCGCTTGTCCTCGGTGAGGTGCTACGGTGACCACACTCATGCACGGACCCAAGTCCGTCGTCGGGTGTCAACTATAACTCAAAAGAACATTCCGTAGTGGGAAGGATACCTTCCCGTTTATGATAACGCCTAGCAAAAATATATCACCTACCGGTCGCCTCTAGCTCTCCTTTATTCGGAAAAAAAAAAGAGAAGTATATAACTAATGGTAATTGTCTTCGTGCGAGTGTAAAAGTCCAGACAAGAAATACACCAAAGTTTTCACGGTCTCACTTATTTCTTTCTTCATTAATGGAGTCTTATTTTTACAAAAACCCCTATCTTCTTTCTCTGTTGTGAAAAAAGATTAAAAAAAAAAGAACTGAAAACACACAGAGAAAGCAACTCATCATTTTCTTCTGGCGCCATTTCTGTCTCTTCCCTCTCCGTTCAAACTTCACTCCAGCAAAAACAATTCTCTGCTTCTTTTTCTCAGCTTCATTTACAATTTCAAATAATGGAGGAAAAAGAAAGCACGGTCTCCGCTTCACCTGAAAACTCAGACACCGACGACTCACCGCCACCAGTAAGAAGCACCATGGCGGCGGTGCTGGCAGGACCACCTCCAGTACCACCTCCTTCTCTCATGAACATGAATGTGAACATGGGTATGAAGAAAGGGGAAATATGGGTAGTGTAGCAATGGCAACACCTCCAATAATAGGAAGCAACAGTGACTTGTTTGGGAAGAAGAAGAGAGGGAGGCCAAGAAAGTATGATTCTGAAGGGAACTTGAGAGTGCAGCCATTAATTCACCAAACACCGGCGCCATCAGGGTTTTCTTTTTCTGCTTCTTCTGATCATTCTTTCTCTTCTTCGGCTTCCTCTTCGAAGAGAGAGAGAGGCAGGCCTCCTGGTTATGGTAACTGGCAGCTTCTTGCTTCTCTAGGTGAGTTTATGAGAACCCGGAAACTGAAAATGGAAAATATGGCAAATTTAGGCGGTCATATTCTTTTTTTACTGTTGTTATATATTTGCTTTAATTTGTGGGATTTTACTGTTTAGTTGCTAAGAAAATGTAGGAAAATACAGAGTTGTAGTCTTGAACATATGATTTTCAAGTTAGATTGATTTTTTTTTTTAAAAAAATATGTTTCTATATTATTGTGGTTTTTTTTGCCATAATTTTCTCACCAACCAACCTAAAATCTTTTTAATCATGACCTTATAAAAAATGTGTTGATTATTATTTTCTAGGTGTTCTGTAAAAATTTCAGAAAAACAATCGTTCTATAAAAATTAGACTTTTGT
>CAODLS010434232.1:0-10158 GCA_948243855.1 Flueggea neowawraea | reverse complement strand
TTCAGGTATGAAAGCCGTTTTGCTAATTCTTTGCTGTTCATTAAGCTTCTTTCTTTCCCTTTGTTCGTGAAGCTTGATCATTATCACCCTGAAATTTGCAGAATGACTTGGTCCATGGATGGGGTCTAGACTTTGCTCTTGGAAAATGTGTGGAGGTAGGCAAAAACAATTTCGTACTTCTTTAATTTAACTCTTCTGCAATTCTCTATGTTATAGTTTGAATAATCATAATGAAACTCTGCTGTGAAATCAACTTGTCTTATAAAACAGCCTGCCCATGAGAAGATAGGAGTTGTTGATTCTCAATGGATTGTTCATCAAACTGTTCCGTCACTGGGGAACCAGGTACAGAAATTTCTTTAGCCTCTGTCAAAGATTTCCTTGTGTTTGCCGATTCTAACTTTAGCTTCTACGAGCAGAATTTTTCTCTCCCATTCTAACATGTAATCTGCAACTTTCTTTGTTTTCTAGGGCGAGTCACAAAACGGGAAAGCACCATGGCAAGGGGTATGTATTGTGATTTTTCTGTGATATATTTTCTATTTTCCGTGTTCATAAGCGAGCTCCTTCATCTTCTGGGTACTCGTTTCACTAACACATGTTATACATTCGTATATTTCAATCCTTGTGTTGTCAGGTGAGGGAAAGGTGTAGAAAAGAATGGACTATGTTTCAAACCCGGTTGGCGGATGCAGAAAATGCATATTTTAGGTCAATTGGAATCGATCCATCTAATTCCAAGGCTCATTAGAGGACAATAGCGATAAAGCTTGCGTGTAAACTACCACCATTACTACACGGTAGAGTTTCACATAATTCAGTAGAATCACTCGTTCTCTAATTGTAACGTTTGTCTGTTAGTAATCACAATTTTTCATCGCTCAATACATCTTAAACCCTTGTAGAGTGTCAGGAAAAGAAATCGCGTATAGAATACTAGTTCTTTCCCCCATTTATATTTGTTCTCTGCTTTCAATTTTCTGATGAATTGCAAAGTGTTTGATAGAAGCTGGGCACTGTGAAAGATGGCCATTTCGTATGAAGTTTTCGGATTCTGAATGATGTCCATTTCTAGACTTGGGACTTATTCGGCAAGAGTAGTATTTAACGTGTTTTTAGCATATAACATTTAGCGTATAGCATATCTGTTTACTATTCAAAACACTTATCTTCCATCCGTTGCCCACTAAATCTACATTTTCCAAATAAGCCTTTGATAACTTTACTTCAAAGGAAAATTATGCCACTAGGAAGAGCCTTGTTGTCAACACTACAATGTAATCCGAGACTAAAATGTGATCCATGGTGCGACGTCGTCTCGCTTATAAAGGCATAAGAATTTTATCTGGAAACTCAGACAATGTCCGGAATCTGATTCTTCACATGTCAAAATTTGTTGTCCTAGTGGCTAATGCTACTACAAACTTCCTTGTATTTTTCAGGCTGTATGCTCTGCTCTAACATTAACGTTTTGCAGGTGCGAAAGATATATTTGTGGTCGCTTTCGGCGATACCCACATGAGGTTTTAGGTTGACTGTGTTATCTCACAAAAGGCATCCTCCAAGTCCAATAATAGTTCCTTTCTTGTCACCAACATAGCTAACGTTCAGTAACCTAGTTTGCATCTAACCAAGATGAAAAACGGGAGACAGATTGTTCCATCAACCCCATCTTCCACCTCAAGGGAAGTGTTTATTTGAGAAATATTATAAATGGCCTTATTTGTGAACAATAGTTGATTATTTAATTTCTTTAAAAAATGTATCATTGTTATTTAAAATCTATTATTTGTTTTTATTAGGTTAGCGTTGTACTTCACACCCATTAGGGACGGATCTAGGGGTCATGAGGTCCATGATATCTACCGATTTTGTGGTCTTTTAAATTATAATACATATATATCATATTTATTTACAGTATTAAATGAAAAATTGACACATTATATATAATATATTTTTTTCTATATTCATTCACTTTGAAATATATTATATAAATATATAATATGAAATTTTGTACCACTATTTTTTTTGTCGTCAGGTCTTTGTGGTAAATTTGGTTATGGTTCCGTCACACGCATTGACTTGACTTGAGGTTGTAGAATTGAATGGCAAAAGAATTTTAGGTTTAAGATAACATATACAAATCTTCATTTTATCTTATCTGTTATCTGTTGCAGTTTTCAAACAAGTTCACTATTAGTATACACAAAATGTGCTTCTATTTTTCACTCACATGGATGATGATAGAGATGTACTTAAGGTATGGTTCATCCTAGAACATGAAACTCGGTTTCAGGGTGGACCGAAAAGAAACGACTCCACAAAAAAATCATCCATTTTCCATAGTGGCCTCACGCGGCTCGCAGGAATCAAGAAACTTCCTCTCTTCACTGGAGGCCTTTGAAGCTGCCATGAGTCACCACCTGTTTGGCTCCAAGTAAAGCTCATGAACACGTGTCAATCTCCAACTTATCCTTTTGTCCCAGTGAAGTTTCACGTTACTCACCCCCCCCCCCCCCAATCAATCTCTCCATCACCTTCTCGCACAAATCCTACACGTTTCGTCCACGTGTATGCAGTGATCGTTAATTAGGGTTGTCGTACTACTAGTGGTTAGTATGGACAAGGAGTGTTTGTGTTTTTGGTTAGTGGGTTATACTGGGTTTAGTTTTGCAGAGCCAACAAAATTATGGTTCTCTCAACCTTCCCAAGTGCCGCCGAAGGAGTCCTTCCTGTGATAGTAATGAACACAGTCCTGTCAGTGACCATTTTGAAGAACATGTTGAGGTCTGTTTTGCAAGTGGTGGGTGCTGATTATTGGCATGAATCATCAGATTTCGAGCAACATCCAGGTGGGTTTCCGCAAGAAAATGTAAGAGAGAGAAGGGTGTTAATAACGCAGTACAAATCTCTGTGCTACCACGGCAGTGGTAGTGGTGGTGGTAGTAGTAGTTGCAGTAGCAGTTCTAGTGGCAATTGGGCCACTACAGTGGAATGTTGTGTGTGTCTCTGCAAGTTAGAAGCGGAAGAGGAGGTGAGTGAGCTGTCCTGCAAGCATTTCTTCCATAAGGGTTGTTTGGACAAGTGGTTTGATAACAGACGTAGTACTTGTCCTCTTTGTCGGTCAATAGATTGGTGAATTTTTGACACTAGAGTGAAGCGAGTGTTCATCAGTAGTGAAGTTGCCTTTTGTTGTCTTATCTGTTTGATGCTTGATTCTTGTGAAAAACATTAGAAGAAGATAATATATGACACATTTGATGTAGCCTTGTTTTATATGTGCTAATTATCATCATAGTTTACAAGATTGTCACTAATCAAAATGAAAGAATGGGAACTTTTCAGCTTATCTCTTTCAATTCCCGTTAACTGCTATATTAGTTCTGTAGCTTTATGCAGTTTCAAGCATAGCCAATTGTGATTGTCAAAAAAAAAAAGCATAGCCAATTGTGAGAAAAAACGTGGCTTGCAGAACAAGTATGGTTCGGTCAGACTCGGTTGTTTTATATATAGGTTCAACTCAATTCGGTCAAATTTTAGTCAAGTATGTGTAGAGAAGTTTGTGTTAAATATAAATAATTGACACAATTATAACTAGAGTTGGACATCGCATTAGTTGTAATCACTAAAATATATCACACATTCTTGTCTCTCCCTACCTAGAAAGTGAGGTGTCGGCCTCCATGGCTAAGAAAAGTAGTTCGTCTTCTTTAATTGTTTGTTATTTTTGAATTCGTGTAAATTTTTGTGTGATGTATAAAAATAAAATTAATTTATGTCATTTTTAATGCGTAGTTAATATATAATTAAATTTATTTTTGTTTATAATTTTTGTTATGCATATAGCGGTTAATAATTCGAATTGTTTATTAATTTTTGATGGATTGTTGTATTTGATACAGACAGTAAAAGTTTTTCTTGTTGACATTAGTTAGCACCGAAAAATATTTTTTGGTCATCTGTTTTACGGTTTTTCATGTATGTTTGATTAATCCGTTTGTTTTGCAAGATATTAGAGATGATCTAAAAAGATTTTTCGCTAACTTAACTATCCTTCGAGTTGAATTTCTGTATAATCGGCACTTGTGCACTTTTAGATATGAAGTTATCCTAGTATGTGTAAATTTGCGCACTGAAGAACAGGCTGACCAGGTAAGTAGTTGGGGTAACCCGTGACGGGCATGACTATCTACCTCCTTTTAGAGTAAATGGAACCTCAGAGAAGGGTCTACCAGAAAGTAGACGACAGAGAGGATACTTTGTGAAAGCTGATTATCTATCTGCGGCCCATTCAGCCACCCCTTGGACCTGAACCATGATCTCAAACCTTCTCCAATATCATAAATTGCAAGTCTTAAGCTTCCAGAGGTGAAGCCTTGTGGGTTCATTTAAACTTCCAACGATCATCACTTGCGTGACATGTCGTCTGCTTCAGATGATCTGAGACATGTCTTCCTTAACAAGGTAAAAAAAAAAGGAAAAATTTAACAACTATACAAAATTAAAATTTAGAATTGGGTTTTTGTTATGCACTAAATTTATTTTGACAAATAAAAACATGTTTGAAACATTTTACAAGAATACCAAATTTTTAATTGACTGAGAAATAGATAATTCTTGCAAAAAATCTCGATATTTTTGGGAAAATTTGATTTTTTCGGGGAAAAAGATAAATTCTAAGGGAAAAAATTTGAATTTCAGAATGCATCCAGAGGTATCCAGATGTATCCATATGTATCTAGATGTATCCAAATTACAATTTTTTTATATAAAATTTTGATTTAATAATTATTTTGTATGATATTTTTTAAATTAAATACTTCTAAATTATAATTTTTAATATAATTTTTACAAATTTTTTTGATAGTCTCCAAAATGTATCCAAATCTCAATTTTTTATAATTTTCTTATAATATTCAAATGTATCCAAATTTTAATTTTTATATAATTTTGTGTAATATTTTGTATTTATTAAATTAAGTTTAATTATTTATGTTTATTTTTTTTTTGTTTTATTTAGCAAAAATTAATTTGTTGTCTAGTGGTTTACAAACGTATCCAAATGTATCGGCGTATATCAAAATGTATCCGCACATCTCCAAATATATTCGCACATCTCCAAATATATCTATTCTTGTACAAAATCAATATGCTTCAAATAAATTAACCAAAGTCATTAAAAACAAGCTAAAACAAACACAATTAAAATGATTTTTCACATTAAATAATGAACATAAGAGACTTTTCTAATTTTTATAAAACTAAGGGTATTTAAGTAATTTTAAAAAAAATTAAAAAAAGGCAGCTGAGTTTTGAAACCCTAACAGTCGCCCCTCACCACCACTCTAGAGGCAAGAGTGGTGAGAAAGAGGCAAGAGAAGATAACGAAGATGATGCCAACGACAGATTGATCAGGCGAAAGAATAAACGAACCGGCGTGATGAGAAAGGCCAAAGAACCGTCACATCGCTCTATGGTTTCAGATCTCGACTCCTTTTGAGATTTAGATCTAGCCGACAAAGAGAGAAGAGGCAGAGAGGAATATAGAAGAGGCGGAGAGGAGAAAGAGAGAGGAAGAGAGGAGTGGCGGCCGACGAAGACAAAGATGGCGGTGCTAGGGTTTGGAGATAGAGAGAGAATGAAAAGGAGAGAGAGAGAGAGGAGAAATAATTTTGCAGAAGAGAGAGAAAATAAATTGAAAAAATGAGAGTGAAAACGAAAAAATTTAGACTTAATATACCAAATAAATTTGACATTTTTCCAAACAAAGTTCAAAAGATTAGCATATCACAAACTAATATTTAAAAAAAATAGCATTTATATAATAACAAATTTATGAGAATTATTAATTAAAATTTAAATGTTAATTCTGGCACATAACATAATTAACTCTAAAAAAATTGAGTTGAAATTGGAAATTTGGAATCTTTTTTCCCAACTTTGGATAAGAATCTCACGGATAATAAATCAGAAGATTGTTAAAAGCTAATCAATTGGAATAGGAATTGCCACGGAGGCACTTGGAACTGAAAAAATTTCAATATACTTGACTTGAATCTAGGGGTTGGACCAATTCCACCACTAGTTGTGGATGAAATCAGTCTCTGGAACTTTCCAATCAATCCAATCCTTTTCTGCATGATTTTTTCAGTAAATACCACAATAAACCCATCACCAACCAAGTGAATGGAAGCTTAAATGATTGCAGAACTTCTTTAGTAGACAATTATACTATGCAATCGCTGGCCAAATACATTCAAGATTCCACTACAGATCACGAAATCAATGGCTATGAGATCTTACATCCATCAATACATTTTGTCAAGTATAAATATATAAGCAATAAATAATATTACGACCACCACAGAGTCATGCAGACATCAACCTGCTTAATTCAAACTTCTTGTGCTCAATCTTAATAAATTCTTCAGCTTCAGCATCAACACCTTCATCTTTGCCGCCATAACTAAAGGAAACAGGGATCTTCCTATGTTCCGGAACTTGACCACTCCTTGGAGGATCGTAAACAACATAGTTGTTCAATCCTGATTCTTGGGTTTCTTTCCCTTCCTCCCAATTCCTATGATGCATAGCAAGAAAATGGCCACTTCGACTCGATGAGTTTTAGGAAGACATTTCTTCACTGTTAATTTGATTTTTTGCTGCTACAGCGGTATAATTCAAAAGACAGGTTCTGAAATTACCTTCATATATATAGTGGGCATCTTATGTGGGCCGATAAGGGTATCAATAGATGACTAGTATAATACTAATTTGGTTCCCGAATGATAAGATAGAATCTGATTCTCTGATCTTTTTGATTAATCACACGTAATGTTCGGCCAAATTTGGTGGACTAAAGAATCTTGAAAGTGAAAAAACAAGCCTCGCATTCACACCAAGTTGAGATATTTTGCTAAACAGGGAACATTTTCAGGACCGTTGAAGTTATTTTCATTAGAATATCCAACAGCAGCATGGCTGAATTCACATGTGCCAATAATCCACAGAGGAGAAGATTCTTCAATTCTTCTGTAAAAACCAATCTTAACCCATTGTTTGGCGAGCAATTATGAAGTCAAATATTGCTGAAGTACCTCCTCAAATTTGAGACGGCAACAAGTTTTAGCCTCGCATTCACGCCAAGTTGAGATATTTTGCTAACCAGGGAACATTTTCAGGACCGTTGAAGTTATTTTCATTAGAATATCCAACAGCAGCATGGCTGAATTCACATGTGCCAATAATCCACAGAGGAGAAGATTCTTCAATTCTTCTGTAAAAACCAATCTTAACCAATTGTTTGGCGAGCAATTATGAAGTCAAATATTGCTGAAGTACCTCCTCAAATTTGAGACGGCAAAAAGTTTTCTGGTTTGAGTTATACAAGCAAGTTAGGTCTCTGATGCAAGCATATATTACCTAAATTAGATCTGTTTACAAATTTTGGCCAGTAAATTAGCCGCTTTTTTCTAATGACAGGCAAGTCTATTATAAGTAGCCAGCACACAGAATTTAATTTATACACAAATTCTTCTGTTAACCAACAAAGGGATTGAGCATTCTTACAGAGGTCTTGTTTTGTATGTACAAATGGTTATGCCCCTGCATGAAATGGATTCTGAAACTAAATGTGAGCACAGAAATATGAGAGAATGAAATGCAAGCAATGCAGATGATAGCTCTTTATTTCTTAGATTTAAATCAGTTCAATACTTAGCAGCAGAGACATATATTGCTTTAATACAGAGAAAAGATTTAAACCATACTAGACATATGGCAACACCAAGCAGAATTTATTTATGATGATCAGATGCAATTCTTATGAGGCATCTGTCAATTAAACAGCCTTAAGCATGCAATAATGAGGATTGTTATATCCATTATGCATCCAGTTCTTGAAATTATCATTATAGTGACCACCATTAGTTTGCCAACTGCTATGTTCCTCATACATAACTTCCTCCTCCACAATCACTGACTCTGCAGGACCATGCATTCGATGGTATGCATTATTCCCATGCTTTCCCATATCCACCATGCATGTTAGCACGAGAGAATTGGGACTCATTCATGCCGTAATGTGGCTTATCAGGCTTGTTGAATAAGTGGGAACCAGAGCCATTCCAGCCATGTTGAACCATGTCCTGTTTGTGCCAGCCATCATGGTGCATGTTGTTGGCACCATTGATCGTCATTTGGTGCTTTGAGGATTTTGGAGGAGAGTATGGTCTAGGCATCATCTGCATTCCAGAACCATAGCTGTAGCACTCATTTTCTGATTGCCATGATTCTTCATGCACATAGCGCTCTTCTTGATATCCAGAACTTCTCCACATATTGTTTTGCTTGTTTAAGTTAGAATGGTAATATATGTCTCTGCGATTTGTTTTGCGAATTGAACTCCTATTTATAGGCTTCAAGGTTCAAACTTTTTTTGAAAAAAAGATGATGCATCTCACTCTCTTCATATTTTTTGCAGATGCCTTGCCAGGACACGTTCTTGCTTCCCTGTTTCATTCCTTTTCGGGTTTCCCATCGCCATTTATGGATTCTCCAGTTCTCAGTGGTTGCAAAAGTTATATTCAGGGATGAGTGCCATGGCCAGGAAAGTTCATATTCGGATGCCAACTTTGAAATGAAAAATTAATAAGTTATGGTCTTAGTTCTTTCATTGAAATGTCTCTTTTACACAAAACTCAAGACTATTTTGTTTGCCTCCAAGACAGAATATTTATCGATTTACCAGAAAACATAAGTCAAGCTAAATCATTACAGTAGCAGTAGAAAGTAACGGCATATAAGGGTTTTTTTTTGGCAATTTCCAAATAAATAAATACCATGATTGATCATGCACATGAACGTGCCAAGGACCACGCAGAAAATTTAACCCCAGCCAGTTGGAATTATTGTCCTCGTCGCTCTCAATCCAGCAAAATAATAATACCAATTAAGTATATGTTAACACACCAACCTGGCAAAGCTCTGAGAGAGGGATTAACCATGAACGTCCTCAAAACTTGATTATGCATTTTCTTAAGCTCCAATATATTTTAAGATCTATTCAAGAGTTGGTCTAGATAACGGAGCTGTGTAACCGACATGAAAGTCCTTATTCCTGTTTCTCAATGATTGCCCACTTGCCAGGCTGGTTCTGGTCGACATAATGACATGTAATAAATAATACACAAACTGTCTCCAAATTAAAAAAAGTTTGACGAACCGACTTATGAGCTTGAACATACAAGTGGAATTGATCCAGGTTACTGTAAATGGTAATGTTGCGATGCCCAATTTGTAATTCATTGGAAAAGAAGAAACAAGCCCATAACCAAATAATCAATCAAAATGAAAACTAATAGGGCCAATAATATGATCAGAAACAGATCTAAATGCAAGCAGATATTATGAATCAAGGAGTTAAAACAGGATAAATTCTCAGAACAAAACTATCCAGCATGGGAAAATAGCTGGAACCTCAAAATAGTTTTTCAAGTATCTGCAGAATTTCAGAGCGGCGCCAAGTGCAGAAACATCAAAAGCCGACTTGTGTGCCGCCGTCACAGTAAATTCCTCATCCGATCGATCAACATGCTCCGCTGTGAATGAAATTCATGCCAGAAAAATAAAAATCCTATATACACTATAATTTGACCCCCAGAAATCCAAGAATGTGCCCAAATCTCAGAATGTTTCGCACATTTGGTCGGACATATGGCACACCTGTATCAACAACACACCAGATTTCATTTGGATCCTTCAAAAGGAGTCAACAGGCTGCACCTGCGCCTGCACCTACACTTTACACAGATAGACACCAAGAGTTAACGAAAGATCACCCACTTTCTTTTTCTCTCACACAGTTCCCAGGCAATAGGAACTTGTACTTATCAGCATTTTCTATTAGATATGATGGAAGATGAACAGCTGAGTAGGAGTGAGGAATTGGTCCCATCTTCCCAATGATTTCTTTGAACGTGTATTCCTCAGGAAGCATGTCAAATAAATCTTCACCCTTGCAGATAACTCTCTGGACTCTTTCAGGGTTCAAGAAACGCTTGAACCTGACTCTATCAAAGTGGCTATAAGCTTTCATCTTAAAGATAAACTCGCTTATATGGCGGAAGCAAAAGCTGCAGTGCCATCCTGCATCTGCCA
>CAODLS010434218.1:0-12191 GCA_948243855.1 Flueggea neowawraea | reverse complement strand
AGTGTACCATTACTCATAAATTCAACTACAAGCAATCTATCTTTAGTATCACTTGCAAATCCTACTAAATTTACCAGTCTTGGGCTCTGAATCTTGGACAAGATCTCGATCTCGTTATCAACTTCTTGCCCAATTTCAAGAGCCTTCGACGGTTTCTTGATGGCAACATGGCGGCCACGAAGAACTGCCTTATAAACACTTCCATGGCTACCTTTACCTAGCAATTTCTGTTCAGAGAACCCATTGGTGGCAGCTTCAAGATCACTGTAATGGAACTGCTGAATCTTCATGGGTTTCTCTTGTTTGTTGCTGGAACCATTGGTTGCTCTGGACGATACAGATTGCGAACCAGAAGGATTAGAAACAGCAATGGCTGATTCTGCCTTGCAAGAAAGATAACCCATCATGAAAATACTTGTGGTTTATTGATTTTCTTGATATAGAAACAAATTAAGCCAAGAAACACCAAGAAAAAGAAGAAAGTCTTGATTTTCTTGATAAAGAAACAAGAGATTCAATAAAGAACAAGAAATCGGAACTTGTTGACAGGGTAAGGGGAAGAGAGGATTCACATTGTTGGAGTGTCGTGCGATGTGGGAGAGATGGGTGAAGAGAAGGGGTATGAAGTGAAAGAATTCTTGGGCTGGGCGCAGTTGAAGGAGCCCACCAAATTGGAATCCCTAGGCTGTTTCCATGCCATAAAATACGCTATAAAGCTTTCTATCTGTGTTCAATTCGTAGATACACCTTCTTTAACAATTACAATTTACATGTAATTTTCACCCTTTTCCCCTTTTTTAAGGCTCCATTATTCTTCTTCTTCTTCTTCTTAGCTTAATACATAATTTATCCCCCAAATTTATACATTTTCTTCTATTATCAACCTAAATTTTTTAAGTATTTAATTTACCCCCTAAACTTATTAAAATTCTATCAATTAAGGATTTTTTCTCTGTATTTAAATCTCAGAATCCTCCAATTTAGTTTTTAATTATCATTCTTAAGCGTAGAAAGTCAAAAAAGAATAAAAAGAAACTTCGTAATAAACCAGTGATAAATTAAGAAAAGTTAGTAAATTACCCACTTTAATCAAGTTTAGGAAATAATTGAAACAATTTAAGTAAATTTAGGGGGTAGTTGAGACAGTTTAAACAAATTTAGGGGGTAAGTTAAACACTCGAAAAGTTCAGGGTGTCAGTAGAAAAAACTGTGCAAGTTTGGGGATACGTTATGTATTAATCTTTTCTTTTTTTTAACCAATAAAGGATCACTTTGTTTGCGTAACATTTTTGCAATTTCTAATATTTAGCGAGTCTCTGTGAACGAGAACGTTTTCTTTTTTGAGTATAACTAAGTCGAGGTGATGTTTCATGATAAAAAAGATGAGGTGATATCGGGCAAATTGGTTTGGTCTAATGGTAGTCAAACTCATCTCAAGATCTTAAGATTTTGCATTTAAAATTTACTTTGACTAGTGTAATGTCATACTCCAACATCACTTAGGAATCGAGGTTAAATGTTACTTACAATCACATTACTCTCTCAAACTATTGAGACGTCTTTTTAGGAATAAAATTACGAGTGATGAACTTAACGTACGATCATTGAGTAACATGATCCACAACAACTAATTTAAGCAGTGCTTTCAGAGAAACTCCCATGTACCAAAAAAAAACATATAGGCTCCCATGTATAAAAAAACCGAATATATGGTAATATTTCTAATTCACCCGCTCTTATTTAATTTATTTCGATTATTGAGTTATTAACCGAGTTATCCTCGTCTTTGAGCCCCCAAAACACTCTTGTAAAGTAAACATCCTGCACTAGTAAAATACTCTTGAATTGTATTGACCACGATTTGAATTGAAAGAACTGCATGTTTTTAAAGCAAAGAGTTCGATACTTCTAACACCTTTTTTTTTTCATTTTGATATCCCTATATTTCAATCTAAAATTATGTTTATTTGTAGAAGTAAAAGAATTCTCTTATGCAAATACTAATACAAATGTAATATTGCGTTTGATTACTTGAAAGAACTCATAAAAATATGTAAATATTTCCGTAGTCAATTTGTGCGTTGTACTTTTGTTTTTAAAAAGAAGGCCAAACTACCAATTCAAGCAAGGTAAAAGCAAGCCACATCACATTAGTTATACAAATAATATTAAACTATGTTTAAGTTAAGATCGTCTATGTTCTCATCCATTTATCAATATTTTTTATATAGTTTCAACAAAAATGTAGCAAACTTTAAGGTTTGGATATTCTGCCTTTTTTTAATCTATGACAGACATTTGGAAGATCTTTCTTTTCTTTTGTAAGGTTTCTGTGTATTCTTTTCTAAATTAAGCCCATTAGGACCACCCTTGACACCAAGTTTTCAACTCACAAACGTTCATTTTATCCTTCAGTTGTTCAGTTTGGTCCCAGAAAAGAGGAGGATATGCCAACAGTACTGTAGGTCACTAAATGGTCCATTATGAACTATCTATTTGAATTATGATTGTAGCTATGATTAAGTATATCCATTATCAATTATATGTAGTCTAAGTTGAGCCATCACATCAGTAGCATTATTATGGCATTCAACTGCAATTACTAAATCACCAGAACGCGTTTTCTTGAATCTTTTTCCTTTCACCAATATTTTGTAGACCGACTGTTTGCCATCATGCCACCATGAACTCGTATGTCTTTCTTCGGACTTCAGAGTAATAATATTGATCACTATATTTAGTTACAATTGCAATTGTTTGTTCTCTTGTTTTTCTTAAAATCACAAAAAGCAATGCCTAAAGAAAGTATTCATCTTGAAGTAAACATTGGGTTTAATATTAGTGGGTTAGTTGGACCATATAAGCAACTTTAATGAGTTGTTATTGGAAGGGACCAAACTTTGTGCCTATATTCGGAGAAATTGATTTAAATCATAAATTTTTATAAGATATACTAGTCATTTTTTTTGTTAAAAAAAAATCAAGGATGTAGTTTTTCTTAAGAACTAGATCAACGAAAACAAAAGAATTAAACTCAATTTAAGTAGCAGTTACCATTACGACTTATTTGGAGCCTCATTTTGATTTTTCACAACAAAATAAAGCAAGCAATCTTGAAAAGAAATTAACAACAAAAAGCTTCGTATATGACATATTTTCAAGAGGGGAAATCTAATAAATTGTCCCTTAAGCACACTTTTTTGGCAAAGGGAGAATCACACGTTTGTATCAAAATAAAATGACAATACTTAAAAATGCCACCACCGGTAAATGTGACATCCTGTGAATTAACTCTTTGATAAAAGCATAGATGGACACATTGAAGTAGGCCATGGACTCATGGCCATGGGCCTATTACTGAATATAGTTTTGGATTTATACATAAATAATCTCGAAATAGAAAATATTTCATAAATAGGATTCTATAAAACTTATTATAAAAACTGAGATTCTGAAAAATTAATTTCAAAAATTTTCTTTCCTTAAAAAAAAGTATTCAAACAGTATGCTCTTGTATAAAAAAAAATACTAGCAATATATTTATGATAAAAGAGCATACTAACAATATATTGCAAAAATATCTATATGATTAGTACACATTAATGTATACTAATATGATTAGTATTAGTTTATATTCATATATTATTTGGTATACGATCAGTCTATTAGATAAGAAGCAGTGTGGCGTTTGTAAAAAAATTGTTTTAAAAACGATATTACATTTATAAAAAAAAAAACAAAAGATGCAAAACATGTAATTCCTCAATAGTTTTTGTCTTCTTGATCTAAATCTTCTGAAACAAAGAATTTTATAATACTCTTAAAGGAACAAATAAAAATTTAATTGTTTATGAACTAAAAATGAAAAAAATAAGATTTTTAATTCAACAATTAAAAATTACTCAGAATAACTATTTGGAATAGAAAAAGGAGTCATATGTGTTATAGTTTGGAAATATGACAATAAATTCGTAGTATAAAGGTGATCTCCAAACTCTTGGTGTCTAAGTTCTCAACTCAAAAGTTTCCTCAGCTCCGAGCGTTAGCGGAGTCTTCAGATCTAATCTCTCAACTCTCAGCATTCAACGACCAATTGTAGAGTCCTTAGGAAGTACATGGAATTTGCACCATCTATTTAAAGATTCGGCTCTCAGGTGTTGCTCCATATACACCATAAAACATGTGAAAGGAGTGAGTCTACTTTTTTGATACTCAAGTTTTCATTGTCCCAACTCAGGAGTGAAGTGAATGAAGATTCACTTATTTACGGATGAGTGTTCGAATGCTATCTATACATGTGATGGATGAACATTAGATATAAGTTTTGTGTAAGTTCCGTTTGTCTTTTTACCATATTTCTTGTGACTATGTTTGTTAAGCCTTTCTAGTATTTGGACTTCGAATTAGATAATTTAGATCTAATGGTTTTGGAGCAAAATCCATTATGTCCAATTCGAAGTCCAAATATTTATTAGATTTGCATATATTTGCATATTGTTTAGGGCCAACTACATATACACTCTCCTTATAATCATAATTTTTGAATTCATACTGCCAAATTTCATATTTTTGGTAAATTTTCTAAAATTACATGCTCTATCTGACCAATTTTTTTAAAATTACAAGCGGTACTAAGTCAATTTTTAAAAATTATATTTTTACGTTATAGTTTGAATACTGTTTAAACGTTGTTTATATTTATTTATTTTTTTTTACATTTTTTATATGTAAATATATATAAAACAACATATAAATAAGTATAAACAAATATAAACAACAGTCCATGAATTTAAAAATTATATCCGTGAATCTAACAATTACAACCGTACAGATGAAAATACTATAAAGTGTATTTATAATAAATATATTCAGTTCGTTCGAAGCAAATTTTATAAAATTTTTGTGGTAAATAATGTAATTATCATTATTGTTAACCAGAAGAATGGTCTATTACGTAAATGTCGTCAAAGAAGACTTTTACATGTAAGATCAACACATCTTTTTTTTTCTACGAAATTAATTCCATATTGCTACTAACGAATGCATAAAAAATTTCAATGTGGCACCATTCAATTCAAACAAATTCAACAATCAAGATCATCAAATTCATATCCTAAAATACAACTATCAACAACTATTTCAATATACAGTATCACAACAACAATCATTCAATCAATATCAATACATCATCAAACATTCAAACCCAAATCCTAAAAATCAATTAAACTTAAAGAAAGAGAGAACACCAAAACACAACTTACTAGAAATAAATACAATGTCTCCAGCGGTGATTCTGTGGCAGACAGAAATCGGAATAGACGGACGGACGGTGATGCGGATGTGCGGTGGCGAGCTGGTCCTTTTCCTTCCTTTCTCCTCTCCCCTTATTTTTTTCTCTCTTAAAGTCGATACTTCACCTCTGTTGTTTTGTGACTTGTCTCTTTTTTTTTTAACCTAGGGCTTAATTATTTTTTTAACCACAGGGACTTCTGACTTCTATCATTTTAGTTCTTGGGGTTAAAAAAAAGCCCTTGGACTTGAAACGACAGGATTTTTAAAAAATAAAGACAGCAAGCCCATGTCTTCTTCAACCTCCAGTCCTCCCTCACGACCCACCACTGACGGCGGCCTGAGGAGGGCTCTGCAAGCGCTGGAAGGACCCATACTACATATATGGGGTGCTGCTGGCTGCCAAGGGATCACGGGACCCACTGAACCCCTTCCCCCTGTCCATCTCTGCATATTGCTACAAATTTTAGTTTTATACTCCTCTTTGTAACTATCGTCATCCAGTACTTGCACATGAATACAACAAACAGTGTTTAAGACGGCAACTTGACTGAAAAAAAACTGAAAATGCATGACTTTGAAATCAATATAAAACTTCTTTCAAGAAAGGAAAATTAAACCAAAACATGCCATCCTCGTGAACCCTTGTAGATAGGGACCTCAACAATATTTGTATTATTTACTACACGACTATAAGGACAGTTTGTTTGACAATTGTAGGTCAATGATAATATTTAGAAGCTTTCAAATCAGTAAAAATATCGCAATAATTGATAGCAACTAAGCAATGGGAAATGCTGATTTTGTTCCTACCCAATATTAATTGATGATTTCTTTTTTTTTTCCATGGCATTTATTTGGAGTGTCAAGTATATTTGTGTAATCGCAATTATCTGTCGGACTACATATTTTTTGAAAATTATATTGCACCTATTAAAAGTAGATAAATACTCGAATATATTCAGCTATATATGTAGTGTAATTTGCTTCAGACAAATGTTCACACTCTTGAACTCGTTGTAATTTGCTTTTAATAAATAATCCAATAACATCATTACATAGTAATTCTCTTGACTTTCTTAGTATGAGGAACAAATCAACCCGTCAATTACGACCACATAACAATACGAGGTCAAGATCAAGTGGAAGACCTCCTGGGTAGGTGGTTTGGCAAAAAAAATATTGTCTCAGTATTTTCTACTCGAGTTTAAGAAATACCGTCTCTCCAATTGATCTCGGATATCTTCGGGCTAATAAGCTACGCTAACTCCTAGCGGGTGTCGTGGTGAGTCTCCATTGGTCACCACCGAATAAAACAACATTCTACGGTGGAGAATATTTGCCTGCATGATCATACTCAGCAGGGGTACGCTACTACCGGTAATCTCCTGCTCCCCTTTTTGTCCGACCAAAAAAAAAAGATCAAGTGGAAGAAAGAAAAAAAATATTAATGACCTTTATAATGACCTTTATTTATTTGTACATAAAACTCGCATTATTTTTTTATCGATAAAACTAGCATTATTTATCCGTACGTAAAACTTGCATTGTAATATTTTTCAAAAACGCTCCAATCGCTGTGTACTCTTCAAACGCTCTTACATCAATCTTACATTCCACAAACTTGGGAACGAACAACCAAAATCCGGTTAGCATAACGAATCCAACGGTCAGGATTACAGATAGTGACTTTGGGAGATGACACCTCTCCTTTAAGATCTTCTTCAAAGCAATCTCAATCATTACACATAGTCCATGTAAAATAAAGAACCACATTACGTACCACGTGGGTCTCACGCGCCCTAGGTGATTAAAGATGACTTCATGCATGACACCTGAGACCAAAAAAGTGCCCAATACGGCAGGGAGTGGAGCCCACTCTCTGCGGATGACACGTGTACTGATACTGAGAACAGGTTCGTATACGGTCGGTCGTAGAATGCTAGTCACCATAAGGTTCCATCTCTTGCCCCAAAAGTCTTGTAGCGACGTGGAGAGATATGGCTCATTGAACTGTGGTTCGAGCTCAAGACCAAAGATGGTTCGAGCCAAGGCAGCTCCAATGGCTAGAATAATTTCAAGGATGAAATAAACGTGGACACTGTACAAAATTAAGGTCACGTTGGGGTGGAATTGGTCACTATAGTCATGTAGACGTACCAAAACAGCCAAAAGAAGACCCTTAATTGCATAATTCGAAGGCCCTTCTCTTAGCTCACTATGACTTGCATTATTACTACATTAAACAAATAAAATTTAAATATTTCAGATGAATTATGAGTAAATTTCTGTTAAAAAGCCCATTAATGCTGCCACTGAAAATAAATAAAGAATGACATGTATGTTTAGATTACAATGCACTGAATAATAAAAATATTTAACGAATATGCATATAATTAATCCGTAATATGATCGTAAATTTATAAAATAATTCAGTTAATATATTTTGCTTTTATGTAAATATTATAGTGAGTGCTACTACATTTATTTTTAACAGGTCATTTATTTGCTCCCAATGAGAATCAAACTTTTAATTTCTTAATACTAGAATTGATTCTAATACTGATGAATTATCAGTATATAATAAGTTAATCAACATGGTCTTTACTCCAACTGATTTACTTAGATTATTTTATGAAGATTCTAACTCTATTTCCTGAGAATTAATAATAGATATGAGTTTGACAAATGAAAACAAATACGAACCTGGACGTAAACAACCACCAATATGGCGGTAGTGGCGCCGAAAATGACACCGAGGTACCACCAGTTGAAGAACGAGCTCTTGGCGGCCTTCTCTTCCGGATAGTCCTCGTCGAATTGATCAGCCGCGAATGTCTGCACACACGGCTTGTGTCCGCCTTCACCCGCGGCCAACACATAAAGTCCCAGAAAGAACATTGCTTCACGGTGATCAATGGAGACCACCGAAACTGATAAAGTCAGTAGACCCATTCCCTGTTACGTTTATCAAAAACAACCATAAATGTCTCCAAATTTTCATAATCTAATATAATGAATACCACTAATACGAGGGCATT
The DNA here is from genome assembly GCA_948243855.1 of Flueggea neowawraea. Classification (NCBI taxonomy): domain Eukaryota; kingdom Viridiplantae; phylum Streptophyta; class Magnoliopsida; order Malpighiales; family Phyllanthaceae; genus Flueggea; species Flueggea neowawraea. The sequence goes on along the minus strand of CAODLS010434218.1, from coordinate 3,861 downwards.
CAATACACAACAAGAAAAATGTTGATTAGTGACCGTCACTAATTAGCAACAGCAACATCTACAGCAGGCGAAGGCAACGGATTTAGCGACAGCAATAAACGATTTTGCTAAAATATGGTGGGAAATTTCCCAGCCTTTTTCTCGTCAAATTTTAGCAATAACATGTCCTAGCCGTCGCTAAATAGCAACACTGCAACAGCCTTATGCCGTCCTTGAATTCGCATCACCAAATCAATGAGTATATTAATAGCACGTGACTGGTAGCGACAGGTTTAGGGCCGTCACTAATTGAAAAAGGTGCACAAACTAATTTGTAAATATCTCATTTGAAAAAGGTCACAAACTAATTTGTGAATATGTCATTTGAAAAAGGCCGTCACTTATGGTCATTTATTTCTGGCTTAATCGATTCCTGTTTGTTAATTTTTGTTTAATATTTTTGTATTTATTCCGTTTTTATTTGGAGTAAAGAAGATATCAAGATGAAGATATTAAATATATTTATAATTATTAGAAACTTAGAATCGATGTATTTTATTTATTATAACATTTTATGTAAACTTTTTCATAGAAACATTTTATGTAATCTTTTTTGATAAGTATAATTATTTACAAATAAATTTATGAATAGATATTTATAGAAACAGAATATATGGTTTTATTAAATTTATATTTTAGCGACGGAAAAGCCATCGTTAAAGATGTCCGCTCAAGGGACGGTGACAGATGTTAGCAACGATATGTTTAGCCGGCGGTATTTAGCGAGACCAGTTTCGTTAAGTGAGCAAAGATAGTGACGAGCAAATTTGAAGCCAAAGTACGATTAGCAACGGACGAAATTGCAGCTTCCATTTTGTAGTGATTTTCTTTGGATGTTTTTATGAATACTTTATTTTTTTAAAATTTTAATTTATAAAGAGCGACTTTTGAGGGTTTTTTTTTTTATCTTAACAAGTGCTTTTATTAAATTTGACCTCACCTACTTTATTCATTCAAAACAGTACATACTTACCACTTCACTAATTGCTGGTGAAATTAAATTTAATGATGCTGAGTGATGCAAAAAACGTAAAATGTAACACCAAGATGACATTTGAAAGAAAATTAGAACTGAAGTATGGAATAGTATGAATTACCATGAGATAAATGAGGGTGGCGCAAAGGATGGTGTTGAAGCGGCCAAAGTAGGAATCAGCGACGAATGCTCCGAGCACCAGGAAGAGTGAGGAGACACCAACCCATGTGTTCACATTTTTTACCGCCGTAAAAACTGGCTGATGCAGGTCATTCGTGAGGTAAGTTATGAGGTTTCCGGCCAGGCCGTAATACGTAAATCGCTCCGCCACCTCGACAACTGCACAAGAATAATTCAGTCTTCAAGTTCAATCCGTCAGTGAAAGAAAAAAAAAACAACTAAAACTGTAATCGCAAAACTTAAAAAACCTAGCATGTAACATTTTATATATAAAACTTGTAAGAAAAGACATTTTATATATAAATCCTTAAACATTTGTAGCTTTTGATATTACATATATCAAATTTGGTATGTATATATCTTTTATATCGACTTTCACTAAAAATTGAATTCTTATATACTATTAGACTACAAAATTATCGGTAAGAATATATTAAAAAAACATAGTGAAATGAGAGAAACCGCCGTTAATAATAATTGGCTAGTCCTTGAAAATCAAAACAACTTAATGTTACATTATTTTTTAGCTCAATATTAGAAGATGAAGGATGTTGATGATGAAGAAGAAGGAAGAAATGGGCTCATGCTTACACATAATAAAGATAGCAGAACTCCAGCCGTCTTTAGTGGATCTCTTTGAGTGAAAAGACGTAGTTTTGTTGGTCACTTCACCATGTTCATGGCTATCTCCATTGCTGGTGTTCTCCATTGATGTTTGATGTGACATGGTTTGAGAAGAAACTGGAGGGTCTTGGGAAGGAAGCAACTTTATAGAGGAAGCAACTGTTCTTCTCCAAGGGTATTCTTCTAGTTTCATAAATTTATCTGCACGCGATTCACATTACCAACAGACGTGCCCGAGTCTAGTGTATTTCGGTTGCGTATAGCTAGCTTCAACAAACCTCACCCTTCCCTGCTCTCTCACTCTCTCCTCTTCTCTAATTTCACATTTTAGGGTTTCCAGTTCACGATTCCTAATGGTTAACGTTGAGTCGGCAGTGAGGGATTTTGAATTTTAAGCATCATGTACATCAAGGAGATATTTTTGGAGGGATTCAAGTTATATACCATAACCGTGGTCCCTGGTTTCGACCTTTTCTTCAATGCCATTACAGGATTGAATGGATCTGGAGTCCAACTTTCTCGATTCAATTTGTTTCGTTCTCGGTATTAGGGCACCCAGATTGGTGAACCAATGTGGAGACTATTGATCTCTCTACCCATTAGTTCCCTAATGTGGGCAAGAGACCAATCACTCAACACTTTTTTTTCTTTTATATTTTAATATTTTTTCTTGTCATTTTATTTTAAAATTTTTCAATATAATAGTAGTAAAATATTTATTAAATTGTCGATAAAAAAATTACATACAAATTATTTGTAATTATTCAATTTTTATGTAGTGAATTTTAATTATTTGAGTGAAATATATATTTTTGCGCAATGTAATTAACTCTAATTTTTTAAGTTTAATGTAGTTTTTATTATTATATCTTTCGACTCTGTGAGCATATTTGATGTACTTTTATTATTACACGTAATATATTTGGAGTAGTTCAATTTCTATATAGTAAATTTTGATTTTTCTAGTACAATTTAATTTTTTATTTCAAAATTAATTATATTTTTGGTAAAAAATTTTATGGTATTTGTAATAACTTGATTTTTTTGACTATTTTTGGGTAAATTTTCCGTTGGAAATTTTTTTCTAATTAATTATTTTTGACTGATTAATTTTAATTTAAAATATCATTTAATTAATTAATGATATTTTGGAGTGTTAAATTTTTCTTTGATGTTAATAGGATTTTTGAAGTGTATTGGAAAGTTAAATTGAGTGAAAATTGGTTGGAATTGAAAAAAAAAAGAAAATTGGAAGAAAATAAAGTGGGAGCTGAACTACAGGTCGTTCAGCATGTGAAGCAAACGGCGTGTCGTTCGACGCTAGTGTGCACTGTCGTTCGGCTCAAAGAAAAACGACGTGTCTTTCGTTCTGAAGAGGAAACGACATGTCGTTCGCGTCAACAGACGGTCGGTCGTTCGCTGGAGAAGAAAACTACATGTCGTTCCAGTCGCCAGACAACCGGTCGTTCCCGTCCACAGGAGCCGGTTTCTCACTTAACAAAATGACCCCGTTTTGACTTAAACCCAGCAGCCCAAATTTTCTTTTCTTCTCTTCTTCTTCGTTTCTTTTTCTTCTTTTTTCAAACTAAAACCGACTCTCTCTCTCATCTTTCTCTCGCCATCTGACTCTCTCTCTCTCTCGTCTCTCTCTTTTCCTCGTCGGCCGAACGAACAAGCCACCGGAGGTAACCTCTCTTTCTCCTCTTTTCTTTGGTATTTTTCTTGCGTTTTTTCGGAGAGAGACCGAATGAGAATTGTGATTTTTGGAGTGGTTCTTGGATGATTTTCGGATGGATTTTTATGGGGTTTTGATGGGGAGCGTTAGAGGAACATGAATCGAAGTTAAAAATGGAAGATTAGAGGATTTTTTATGAAAGGGCAATTCGGTCCGAAATCGATTTTGATCGTTTGACTCGGTTTTTGAATGAACCGAGGTTAGATTTAGACTCCTTAGGTGATTTTGAGTTGAATGGTATGGTTGAAAACATTGGGTTATGCTTGGCTCGGGATTAGGGACTATTTGGTGTTGTTTTGTAACGAAA